>OY720442.1:17205578-17288893 GCA_963082915.1 Dolichopus griseipennis
TATATATATATATATATATATATAATGGTACTCATTATGTTTATATAATCAATCATATTAATTAGAATGATAATTTTTTGAGAGTGTCAAAACAATCAACAGTCACCACTTGTAAGGTATTCATTAATATCACAAATTGTCACCTTGACTACAATACATACATAAAAATATTATAAAAGAAGAAAAATTATAATAAAAATTTTCGAATATATTTTATTTATATTTAATTTTAAAGTGTTAAAATAAACAATTTGTATAAAAATTATTGAACGATAATGAATTAATAACTAATTATAAATACATTGAATATAGTGAATATAGTGAATAGAACAGATTTTATTATAATGAGTAATAATAATGTATTATGTACTACATATATACTTTATTTACATAATATTTACATAAAATTTATAAAATTATTTACATATTTTAATAAAAAAATTTGATTTTGAATTTTTTTTCTATAAACTACTAAGAAAATTAACGAATTAGTTAGCATGTCTAATATTATTAAAATAAACAAGTGTTTTAATGAAATTTATTTATAACTAAATAATGGTTAAATTATATTATATGTAATATGTATATATAGAAAGGTGGATATAAATTAGATTATTCAGATTATGTCTATTATTATATTATTTAATTTTAATAATAATTAGTTTTAAAACTCAAAGGCAAATAATGTTATTATAATTTTATCATCCCAAAATTTTATTTTATTAAATAATTATACTTAATATTGATTAAAATTCTAAAAATTATTAGTTTTTAGATCAAATTTTGGAAACAAAAGACATAAATTATGTTTTGTATGAATGGGAAGATTTTTCACAAAAATCATTTCAAGCTATTTTCAGTTGTGTTGTGCTTACTTACATAATTTAATACTGAAAATTGTGTTATTATATATAATTTACAACTATTAAAAATGTATTTATTATTAAAAATTCTTTACAATACCTAGCCTTAAAATTCAGATCTCATAAACTTTAATTAGTAAAGTTAAAAATTTATTATATAAAAAAGGTTTCCAAGCTAAAAGTCCCTAAAACCAAGTTAAATAAAATCCTCAATTTTGGAGATCTGACAATTAAACATATATACAAAAACGTAAAATTAAATCCAAAATGGATTGCATAAGCTTTTCTTCTTGCATAATGTGGTTTGTATTGTAATGCATTTGTATTTTATATTACAATTTAGCCAACTTGCTAAGTATAAAGTCACAAAATCATTCATAGCAAATTTCAATAAAATCGTTTAAAATTTCGATTAGAACTAGACATTCCCAAAACTCCTAGAATCTCTAGACTCCATCACACTAGAATAATTATTTGAAGCCATGTCTTTTTGGATACCCACAAATAGTCAATATACCAAATTTGAACTCATTCCGACTGTTAGAACTCGATTTGTCAAAAAGTCTGGGGTTTTTGTATGGGAACCTCCCGATCCCGTGGTCCGATTTGGTCCATCTACGAACTTAACCTTACTATTGACGCAAAAACCACTCATACCAAATTTCATCTAAATCTGTTAAAATCTAAAAAAAAACCAAATATTCGAGTGTATTGTGTTCACAGACACACATACACTAATTTACTCGTTTCACACAAAATGGAACAACTTTTGTTAGAACAGAAGAAATTCTTTTTTTTTTTACCGAGGAACTTAGAACCTTTTCTTCTACAGTAATATACCGAAGAAAAAACCTGAAAGGTGGTGTGTATAAAAATTAAGTGCGAGTGTTTACTCAACTTTTTTAAGAAATCACTCAGTTTAATATAAATCTACATTTTGAATTTGATTATTTCAAACTCTAATTATGAAAAATAGGTTGAGTGACAACTTTGAGTAATCTTTATTCAAAGCAAATGCAGTGTTCATTCTTACCGATTCACTCCCAATAAAGTTCTACACTATCTCAATTTTTGGGGGCATGATATTTTCTCCAATATATTTAAATTTTGTTCTAGGATTTCAATTAAACTTTTTTTTCGGCAGTATCAGAAATTTTGTGAAATACATAATATATACATATACCAACCTGGCGCAATTAACTTTAAAGCACAAAGTTCTTCAATTCATGAGGCAAAGCAATTATAAAAAACAATTAATAACAATTATTTTGTAAACCATAATGTCATATATACCTATTGTATAATATTATAAATTAGTTTGTTAGTTAAATCCTATTGTACAAAATTAATTGAAATAAAAGTATATAAGTACATAATATATTAAATTCTGAAAAACAACCCATGATTATTATTAATTTCCACACAATACAATACCTTGTTATTTATTTGTATACGTTTATTTAATACCTTTTTCAAATATAATAATTAGTTATTTGTAAATAAAACATTTGAAAAAATTTTAATTAAAAACGAGGAAGAGTGTAGTAGAGTAGACTGTGTCAACTCTGGGATACCCGTATGACCGTAATATAAACATTATATCATCCGGTTAATTACTTTTGGCAAAAATACCAGCTTATTAGGTGAAATATAATGCTCATATAAAAGAAGGAGTTGTATGGCAGCTAGTTGAACCCTCTGCAGTAGACCAACCAAATTTTGCAGTAACATTGGCCATTACACTAAACTATTTTTGGCAAAATTTCAGACACCCAACTTCAATAGGTATAGAGTAATGCTCATATAAAATAAGAAGTTGTATGGCAGCTACTCGAACCCTTTGCAGTAGACCAACCAAATTTTGCTGTAACTTTGGCCATTACACTAAACTATTTTAGGCAAAATTTTAGACACCCAGCTTCATTAGGTGTAGTGTAATGCTCATATAAAATAAAAAGTTGTATGGCAGCTACTCGAACCCTTTGCAGTAGACCAACCAAATTTTGCAGTAACATTGGCCATTACACTAAACTATTTTTGGCAAAATTTCAGACACCCAACTTCAATAGGTATAGAGTAATGCTCTTATAAAAGAAGGAGTTGTATGGCAGCTACTCGAACTCACTGCGACAGACCAACCAAATTTTGCAAAAACTTTGGCCATAAAACTAAATTACTTTTGCCAAAATTTCAGACACGTAGCTACAATAGGTACCGAGAAATACTCATATAAAAAAAGAAGTTGTATGGCAGCCACCCGAACCCATGGACCAAAATGGCTGGATTTAAATAGCGATGACGGCTATTGCAAAAAAACGAATTTGCTAAAATTTCAAGATCCTAGCTCTTTTAGTTTTTGAGTTATCGTGCGGACGGACGGACGGACGGACGGACGGACAGACGGACAGACGGACGGACGGACGGACGGACGGACATACATAGCTAAATCGATTTTTTTTTCGATTCTGATCCGATCCATACACTTGAGTCTATATCTACCCCCCCTCCTTCTCTGCGTCACAAACGTAATGGCAAATTTATTATACCCTTTGACTATATAGTCATACGGGTATAAATATAGAATTAAAAAAAAAACCGATAATAAACTAGGTCAAAATTATATGAGTTGAATACGAAATACCTAATCACAAAATCCCAAATTTCAAATTCGCAAATTTCAAAATCACAAATTGCGAAATCTTAAAGGGGTTGGGTACGAAATTCCCAAAAAAAAACTTATACTTCTTTATACATACATATTTATTAAAGGCTCATAACACTGATTTTGAATCGAAATCAATTGGTCTAAAACCTATTTTACCATATATATATTTATACATATATACAGTACTCTTGAAAAGCAGCCATCCTGATTTTGTGCCTAACTCTCAAATATATACTTACATTTTTTAATAAATAATAAGTCTATTAATAAATAACAAGCATACATCACAATAACTTTTGATATAAATCATATGTCGGTAAAGCTTTTAATAAAATGCCCTCACATTTAATATTGAAAAAGGGAAAAACCTAATTCTGAGTTCTACTCTAAAATCCTTCCGAATACAGAATCTCACCTATACAGATAAATAAATATTTCGAGAAAAGAGAAACCTTTATTTTCTCAAAATGACGATTGACTTCTGATTTAAATCTGTTAAAAATGCTTTCTAAAAGTAAAAATGAAAAAGACCCAAATTTTGGACTTTGTGATTAAAATTGAATTCGGACTTTGGTTGGCACTTTTTTCTTGACTTAAAGAATATCTATTTTGAAAGTTAACATTGAATATTTCTAATTCTGAGATTCTGTGATTTTGTAATTTTGAAATCTCGGATTATGTGAATTTGGATTTTGTAATTTTGGAATTTTGAAATCTTGAGATTTTGTGATTTGGGATTTTAAGACGTTTCCAATAATATTAATCTATCAAAAATTAAATAATATTGTATCGAATTCCAAATAAAAGGGATGGAGTTATTAGAATCGCATTTTCAAGTTAACAGTCTTAACAATAATATGGAAAATTTTTGTGAGTACAATACTAAAATCCGTTAGAGGCTTGTTATCCTTTAAGCTGTAATTACTGCAAATAAACATTTCTAATTTCCATCTTCAATTCGAAATATACACTTGAAATGATAAAAATTTTCCAACAAGTTTTGTATTCCTTTTAACCACAAAACATTTTAAAAACTTTCTTTGATTTTTCATAACGGTATATAAAAAAAAAATCACTTAATCATTCGGAAATCACGTTTAAAAATTAAAAAGGACGTCTATTTTAACTCAAAAATAAACACAAAAGAACAAAAAAAAAATAGCAACAGGATTCATTCTCACAAAAATACAACAACATTCATTCATTCACTTAATTGTGGTCAATACACACAAAAAAAAAAGCACTTTTTTACTTTAAAACCAAAATGACCACAAAAAACCACATTTTAATTTAAAAAAAAAAAAACTGCTTTTCTCATCTCTATTTTTTTTTGTTTGAGTTTTATTATTTTTTTCCCGTTATTTTAAATGATTTTATTTTTTTTGTTCTCATTTATCTGCAGATACTACAAACATACTAACTATATATGCAGATATATCTATACAATATACTTTTGTGTCTGATGATATTTTTAAACTATTTTTAGTCATTAATTTAATGTGACAAGCAAAATGTTAAAAAATGTAAAAGATGTATAGGTAATATGAGATTCTATACACATGCAAGAGAAAATATACATTCACATATACAAATAATATTATAGACATATAAGGCGATATGACAAAAATCCCGAAATCAATAGTCGCCGCAGGAAATATGACTCAAAAATATGCGAAAAGTCCCAGCAAGGCTATAACTGGAATGACTAAGTCAAAAGTT
Source organism: Dolichopus griseipennis (assembly GCA_963082915.1). Taxonomy (NCBI): domain Eukaryota; kingdom Metazoa; phylum Arthropoda; class Insecta; order Diptera; family Dolichopodidae; genus Dolichopus; species Dolichopus griseipennis. The sequence continues at coordinate 17,210,826 of OY720442.1, forward strand.
CTCCAACTACTTATGACGCCATAAACTGAAATATTTAAAATTTAGTAATAAAAAAACAAAATTTTTCCAAAATTTAAAAAAATATGGATTAAGTTCATATTTCCCCTAACCTTAACTTCGTAACCGACTTTATAAAAACACACTTCTGATTCAAAATTTCTAATACACGAATTTATAAATAATGTGGAAAAAGGCGCAACTTTGATTTGGTAACTAACTTTAAAACGCTTCCTAATATAGATTCTCGCATAGCCAAATAATATAAATGCTAAAAATTTTGACTTTGTTTGATGTTCAATTTTGGCTTTATTTCTTTTCAAAATGCATTTTAAAACTTAATCACATTTTTGAAAATATATTACGGAATTATGTCTCATTTTTTAGGGGATTTTTGACTAATTCATTAGAGTTATAATTCCCTGGTACTTTTGGATTATTTGATAAGTTCCTGAGGGGTTTTCGACTTGGGCACTTTTGTCAAATCCTCACATATAATAGTTATAAATGATCTCATCTATTTCAATTCTTATAAGAGCATTTTGAAGATATTTCTTCCGCAGTATCTTATCAAAGGGTTAAATTTTATAGAAAAAATTTATTTTATATTGAAAAAAAACATACATACATACATGAACACACACTATTTAACATGAATATAGTGTTTTTTTGCTACAATGATTAAGATAAATAAAACTAAACTTTTTTTTTTCAGAAATTTAAACACTTTTTTAATGTGAAAACTTTCCTTAGAAGTTTTTTGCGAAAAATTTAACTGTAATGATAAACATCCAATGTGTTGCGGAAATGTTTTTAAATTATTGGTGGTTAGAAAATTTTATAACTGTTTTTTTTTAAAAAACTATTATATATGGAAAGCATTCTATAGAGGAATCGAAGGGCGATTGTTTTGCGTGCCACAACTTCCTTAACCCTTGGATTTTAGATTTTAACAATCATTTATGAATTTCTAATTTAGATTTCGCTATTTTCCCCGTAGTTGTTTATAATTATTATAGCAATTGGCAAATTACATTCTTTGATTCAGTGTATCCCTAAATATTAATTATGATCTTTAACCAAATGATTTGATTAAGAAATTAGCAGGCTTAAAAAGTCAATTTTATAATATTTATTAATTCGTTTTAATTAATTTGTAATCAAATAATTTTAGTCAATATTTAAAATATTCATTATTTCAACTGAATTTTAGTATTAATTTACTTAATAATAAAATTTAAATTTATATTATTAAATATACCTTTTTCGCCTAAAAATATGCAATATTTTAGATTTACCTTTTTTATAAATTTCCTGAGGTTCTAAGAATGAAATGCATTTTAATTTTAATTTTGTTTAATATAATAAGTCTATTATATTTTAATTAAAAGTGTTAGTGCATAATAATTTTACTGGGGGATATAAATAATTATTGAAATGCAAGAAGACCTTTTCCTAAATAACTAAATAACAATTTCATGCACGCCATAATCAATAGTTTACGTATTTTTTAACTATAAGCGCATTTAAATACTTATAGTTTGTATTAGTTTTCATCTTCTATTTGTAGAGCTGCTAAACCAGTGAAACAAAATTAAAAAATTAAGTTTTCGATGTTAAAATAAATGCGATACCCATTTACGGACGCCATTTGCTTCAAAACAAAATTTTACTGAACCATCATGGAATAAAATGTAAAAGTAATTAATAACAAGCTATGAAAAAAACCAAAGAATTTTAAAAAGCATCTAGGAAATCAATTCTGAACTCCACCAAAATTTTTGAATTTTACCTAGAATTTTATTATCTAAGCAAAAATGTTTAAAACTAAGAGATATTTTCTTAAATTTAAAGAACCCATTATAAAATTAAGAAAAATCTTTAACATATGTTGAAATATAATTTTAAATGCAACTTTAAATTTTGTATATTTGTACAGGTATTCAAATTTCAGGTGTTTTTCTAGCCCATATAACAGCTAAACAGGGGACGTGACAAAAAAATTCGGTTAACCGACTCCTACAAATTTCTGAGGATCTAACTTCTCACAAAATTTCAAGTCTCTAGCTTGAACCATTCAGAAGATATGTGGTACCAAAAAATTAGCAAAAATTGAGTTTCGCATAACGGTTAATTTAAGTACCGTATGGAATCCCTATACATTTGTCTTTTAAAAATATAAAAAGCTTATAAAACTATCTGTCTTTTATCATTTTCAGATTGAAAATGTATTTAACAAAGCTGTTGTTGTAACAATTTAAATAGAGGGTTTTTTCCGACTTTGGGAGGCTTCTTAACGCGCTAGGCTACAGAAAAAAGTTTTTCTACTATACAATTTTTTTGCAATACCTGCCCGTGGTTAAAATTTCTTTACTCTATTTCAATTTGTGTAAAAGTTTTTGTAAACATACAGACGGACGGACAGGGTGGAGCTATATAGGCACATTTTTACAAAATATTTTCAAAATGTGCTAAAAATGAAGAAAAATTAACAGAACTGAAATATTTTGCGTATTATTGTACAAAATGCATCTACAAAAATCCAAATAAAGAGACGCATTTTCAGAGAAAAAAATTAAACTACATTTTTTTACTTTTTATAAACTTTTGTATCGAATCATCCATTCAAATTCTTTTTAAATTGAAAAAAATGTAAAAACTTTAAAATATTTACTAAATACTTAACATTTTTATTTAAACACTATGAATATGTACTAGTATACTGTATATATCAATGATCAAATGACTGACCCGAACGTTATTATCCTTAATTTTGACATGTTTTTATTCTAGAAAATTACTTTTCATTATGTATATGTCATACACACATACATATAAGTATATTAAACTATATATTGTGTAGTTCTTTCAAGTATATTGTATTTCACATACAAATAAATTCAAAAAGAATCTGAAAAAATGTATGGATGAAAGGAATAATCGTGTCGGAAAATCGTAATTTTTTTTTATTGTTTATTCACTTTATTTTTATTCTGTCTCACTCTCACACTTTTTTATTACAGAAGTGTTTTTCTTTTTAAATGTTCTGAGTGGCTGCTTATAATAAGTTCTAATGACATAAATTCGATACTTACAATGATATAAGTTCGACATAGGCGATCACTTTCTTTAAGGTACCGTTATTTTTTAAAATATTTTTTGTAATTGTATTTTAAGGGAACAATTAAATGGAATTTTCAACAGGTCCGCTACAAAAGAGACGTAGAATGACAAAAACAGAAAGATAAATGTACTATTTGTCCACCTTTTCCAGCATGTATCAGTACATGTTTCTATTTGGAGATATTTTATAGTGGGTTACAAAAACAAAGTTTACCGTTTTTTCCAGAATATGTGTGCCTATACGCATTCTGTAGAGAACGAAAATCCTAATCATGTAATCTAACTTCAAATCTCTCTAAATTTGGAATCTTCCACTTATATATAGGTAAACAATATTCTGACTTTGTAAATTAAATGTGCAAATTTAATACACTTACATTATGATCTTTTAGAAAAATTCAAAAATCCTTATTAAAAATGTAACAGTGTCAATTAGAATTATGTAAAATTAAAAATGACATAAGTTTGACAGAAAATTTTGTCTAGCATCTGTCATTTATCAACATATGTCATATCAAATTACGGCAGGGAACCTTTTAGATGCAGTACACCTTTATTTCAATCGTCTTTTATATTAATAAGTTGGATAGATTCAAGTACATTATATAATAATATGTATGCATATACATATATTCACCTGTATTTATAATCACATATTATTTATTATACATGTATAAGGTGTCTAACGACACAAAATTAAAATAAAAATATCTAAAAGGTGACATTGATAATTGTTTATATGCATGCAATATTTTATATTTAAAAGGGTAGATAATAAAAACTTACATATATGTATGTATATGTACACATTGGAAAATAATTTTGTCGCGACAAAAACGCATTAAAAGAAGATTTTATTTTTATTTAATTTTTTTATTTAGATAATTTAGTACCTTTTCATTTTTCAATTTATTTCTAAACAATTCATTTTTAATTATGCTGCAATTTATATTTAACATTTGATTAAAAAATTTTTTAATTCGTTGTGATGTGATAGAATTTTAAATTGATTTTTTTTTTTGTAATTCAAAGTGGGGAGAAATTAGGAATGGTGAATAAAGTGAATATGAACATTAAGTGGTTTATAGTTTTATATACCTACAAAATAACTCATTTTGTATATAATAATAAAAACGCTTATTTGCATGCACGTACATATTATTGCCATTTAACTCTAAACTTTTGTAAGAATGCTTTTGAGGTTCACTAATAGATGGAACGCTGTTTTTTTTTTTTTGGTTGATTAACCCGTTTCGGCGTAAAGACTTTTTAGCTTGATGAACTCGTTGTTTAGTTCGAGGTTTAAGACTCAAGCTTTGATTTAAGGTTATAATGTGAAAGTTCTTGACCGCAGAAATATTTGTCTTGATTCGAAATCAGCTGAAAGGACTCTTCTTGTTTATGTATTTTTTAACTCATTGCGGCACAAAATTTTTTTTTTCTTTACTTTTGTAAGTTTATTATTAAACAACAGTTACGAAAAATATAAAGGGAAGCAATCAGAAGTACTTTCATTAATATTTTGTTTTCCAAATTATAAAATTAATGAACGATAATCCAAAGATAATACAGGTTCGACAAACTAGGAAGTCTATTTGATTTGAAGTTATTAATGTATTTTAAAAATATTTATTTAATTTTTGTTTATAATAGCTAAATTTATTTAAATTTATTGATTTTGGACTACTAATTAATATCAGAATTTAATATTAATACCAGGATTAATATATTAAATCTTTTACATAAATTAAATAATTTCATAATTAATTTACTAGTTATTATTATTATTAAATTTTTTGATAATCATTTTATTATAACTTTTTTTTTATATTTTCTGTTTTTAAATAATTCAAATTTAAATATAAAATGTTTTTTGAGATAGGGTGCAATTATATTGTAACTGTCCCCTCCATTAAAGTAATGTATATAATTTTCTACCCTATATCAATGAGCTGTTATCAATGCTCTTATCACTTATCGCAGTTCCAACATAAATACATCCTAATAATATTTTTAAATTATAAATTTATTTAGAATACATATTATTGTAATATTTAATATTAATTTAAATAAATATAGATAAAAAATAAATAATATTAAAATTTTGCGTCTTACCTGCAGTTTCCTAATTATTAAATTTAAACGAAATTGAAATGCTTTATTACGATATGTCATCATTGAATTACCATTTCTATGAATTCCTTCAATATTATATGCAGCACCATTGAATAATGTCAGTTCAGCTGAATACGTTATAAATAACGGTGCCTTGATATTGAAATAATTAAAAGAGAAAGTTAATTATAATTTAATATCAATAAAATATTTATTTTTTCATTTTAAGAAAATTTTGAATTTATTTGGATTAGAATTATTGATGCAATTTTTCCCAAAAGCTTCAAAATTCAAGTGAGCCTTTCTCTATTATAAGCTTATAATAGTTTATCTAATACAGAAAATAGTATTAAACCTAAAGTATAAATATAAATTTTCAACTTCATTTCAGCTTCCAACAAATTAATCTAGAAATTCTAGATATTATATAGATATTAGAACTTCTAGATCTAGACTGAAAAGTATGAAAAGGATCAGCACCGAAAAATAAAGAGATCTAGTAATGTCCATTCGCAGTGCGTCAGCGCAATAACTCAAAAACTAAATGTTGTAGAGCTTTGAAATTCTCACGAAGGTTTTTTTTAAAAAAATAGTAGGGTCTCATAATTGTTTAAAATCAAACTAACGTTTCGGATACTTGCCATACAAATTTTTTTAAACCATTGGATATTAATTAAGGACGTACATTTCATTACTTGGAAGGAACACAATTGAAGAAGAACCTTTATTAGAAATTTTGCAGATTAATCCAGATAAGTTTTAATCAATTTTGATTGATAAATTGGAAGGAAAATATAACATAAAACGAGGAAGAGTGTAGTAGAGTAGACTGTGTCAACTCTGGGATACTCGTATGACCGTTATATAAACATTATATCATTATTATTATAAACATTAATTACTTTTGGCAAAATTTCAAACATACCAGCTTTATTAGGTGTAGTGTAATGCTCATATAAAAGAAGGAGTTGTATGGCAGCTACTCGAACTCTCGGCAGTAGACCAACCAAATTTTGCACAAACTGTGGCCATTACACTAAACTATTTTTGGCAAAATTGCAGACACCCAGTTTTAATAGGTATAGAGTAATGGTCATATAAAATAAGAAGTTGTGTGACAGCTACTCGAACTCACTGCAACAGACCTACCAAATTTTGTAGAAACCTTGGCCATAAAACAAAACTCCTTCTGCCAAAATTTCAGACATGTAGCTTTAATAGGTACAGAGAAATACTCATATAAAGTAGGAAGTTGTATGGCAGCTACCCGAACCCATGGATCAAAACGGCTGGATTAAAATAGCGATGACGGCTATTGCAAAAAAACGAATTTGCGAAAATTTCAATATCCTAGCTTCTTTAGTTTTTAAGTTATACCCCCCTCCTTCCCTGCGTCACAAACGTAATGGCAAATTTATTATACCCTTTGACTATATAGTCATACGGGTATAAAGACCAAATTAAAAGGTAGTTAATCAAATAATATTCTAAAATATATTTAAAAATTCCTAAAATCAATTATGTGACTATTAATCTAAAGACTATTATTTCTTCATTTGTGCTAAATACCAAAATAATATTTTGCTTGTGCCCTTTTATCAAGAGTAAACCACTTTTTATAATTTTTATTTAGTCCCAACTTCTGAAACAAAAATTAGCGTTCCATTGGCAAAGAACTCCCAGCTAATCTTCATCTACTCCTTTTGCTAAAAGGAACGCACTGCAATATTAAAGTTAAACACTTTTGAAATGTGCAGTTTTTATTAAAACTTTTGATTAGAGAGATTTGATCTTCTAGAACGTAACCGTGGTAGGTATTTTTTAATTTCAAAAATAAAAATACCTACCAAAAATTTCCAAAAGTAGGTGCAAGTGTTCATACGTGTATGAATTCTAAATGTCATGTGATCAGTAATATTAGAGTTTAACAGTTTCGAATTTTTCCCTATAGATATTGATCAAATAGAAACCAATCTTGGTAGGCAAATTATGATACAATTTTAACAATAAATATTCCACAAAATTATGAAAATGCATTTGTATTACTGAAAATGATTTTCTTCTAATTGAAATTATTTTTCTATCAACTTTTATAACAAATATAAATTTTTCCAATTTCACTATCCTATTCGGAAAATATTCGTTTAATATATATATATTGAAGCCTAATCCTTATTGCCATTTCAAAAAGATTAAGAAGAAAATTTCTAAAAGAAATATTGTTTCCAAAAAGAGTGGAGTAAAAAAAGAATCACTTCTTTCACTATGTTTCTTTCTATATTACCACATATCTCAACAAAAAATAACTGTATTAACTTTTACCCTTATATCAAAAGTTCCATGTGAAAGCTTCACCTTATAGATATGCTTTAGAATAACATGAAAATCAGAATTTCAACAATTCAACATCCTGACCACTGACTGTTTATTGAAATTGTATATATATATAAATATAAATATAAGTACATTGCAAAAGATTTGATGTTATCTAACGGTATTTCCTAACATTTGATTTTTTTTTTACTTTATTTCCAATAAAAGAGAAAAATGATACAATCCATTCTATGGATATTTTAGATTTTTGCAAACTAAGAAACTGTATATATATATATATATTTATAAAAGTACAAAATCAATAATAATATATATATATATATATAATAACTTACAATTGATATGCTTTCCTTAACGTCTGGTAATTTAAAATGTGTCATACCAAGTTCTTGAAAATGTGACAACACTAATGGTATTGTCATATCAACTTCCTCATTTATATTGCTCCATCCAATTTCATTCTCTTCAAAACTGCTAACATCTCTAATATCACGACGATTACTGCTAATAATATTCCTATTATAATTTTCTTTTATTGGAATAGTATTGTTATCATCAGTTTTCTGGTTACTGTTATTATAATTTGACGAACTGAAATATGAAAATAAAGATGGTATGGTCATTTTATTATATTCATTATTCATCAGTAGAGTTCTATTAGTATTTGTTGCATTAATAATAGACATTTTTGTTGTAGATGCTGTTGTGTTAAATCGTTTAGTTTTACTGTTATTTCCGAAAAATTTTTCTATTCTCGGTCCAATGGAGGTGAAATTAACGGATTGAAAAGAAATTTCAACGAAATTATTTAACCGTTTTGTTTTTCGTGAATTTTTTGATTTTGATGATGATGATGATGATGATAAGAACGATGGTGATATTGATGATAATGATGAATTTGTTTCTAATAATGATTTTGATGATTTTAAAAACATTGTTGTTGATGGAAGTAGTGACATAATATTACTGGGATTTTTTGTTAAATTGACAGAATTTGTGGTAACGTCATTACTACTGCCATCATTATTATTTATGTATGTGTTAGATTTATAAATATTTGAGAATTTAATTAAGAAATCTTTAATATTATAGTTTTTATTACGATGATTGTTACGAGGATGACGATAATAACTATAGTGATGATGATTATTATTGTTGTTACGTTTACAATTGTTGTAAATGTTAGTGATACTGCTGTTATTATTACTATTATTGTTAGTGTTAGTAAAATTATATACTTTTGATATTATTGTATCCGATTTTAACGGATTATTTATCATTATTTTTAACTGTAGCCTATTGTCATTTACATGAGAATTTTTAACATTGAATTTAAATGAAGAAAATAAACAAATTGTTTTCATTTGATAATGTTGCAAACTTTCATCATTATTTTGTTGTTTTTGATTATTATTTTGATTTTTTGATGATATAAAACTGAAATAATATACATTAATAAATAAGTGAATATAACTGTCAAGTTATATTTTTATGTAAATAAAGAAATTTTTCAATCAAAGTGCATAATATTTTCTGGTGTACGATAGTTGTCATTGTTTTTATGTGTTTAATTGTTTTCAAAATATCGTGTATTTTATGAATTCTATTATAATTTTTTTTTTTAAAAGATTTATCTCTAGCTGTGCATTGTTTTAATGTGAGAATGATATTTGAATAGATATTCATATGTTAAAGATTTTTTAATTTAATGAATATTTTAATTAAATGTCAAATCATATCAAAAAAATTTGTAATTTTGGGTTTTAAATTAAATATCTGTAAGAATTTAATAAACGACAGTTTATGAGATCTATAAATAGCTTTTGTATTTTTGTTTTTAAATGCGTTTGGATTAGCACTGGAATAGACTAATTGCACTAGCACTCCACTTAACTACAAAATGCGCTACACAAAGTGTAATAGGTTCGAATCGCTGCCATACAGCTTATATATTCTTGTATACATTACTCAGAATGTATAAGTTATGTATTTAAATTTTTTCCAAAAATAATTAACAGGATAATTAAGTGTTCATATTGCACTCTTGCGGGTATCCTAGAGTCGACACAGTATACTACAAATTGTTCCTCCTTTTTGATATACCTTTATATATTTAATTTTAAGTTTGATTAATTAACTAATTTTAAAGAATTACTTGTAGTTAGAGACACTAGACTATTTATTAGAATAATAATTAGTATGACAATCATAAAAAATATGTAAAGTTTAGGTTCTAATAATCTCAAAATCAAAAAATAATTACTAGCTCTAAAATTTTAAATTAAAAATTCAATTCTAATAATAATTAAATTTGAATATTATTAATTTAACTTAAATTTGGCGGAAAATAATTTAGTATTATAATTTAATTTAAAAATACCATTTTTAATCTGCGTAACCTCCATTTAACAATAAATGTAGCATAAAAATGAAAAAAACAAATAAAATAATATTTTAGAATTCCAAAATTAAATAATGCACAAAATTTTTATGAACATTGTGGCTCTATATCAACTTGATAGTCAACTTCATAACAATTACTGTAACGGTTACCCAATTCAATTTGAAAATTTTAAATAATCAAAATCAAAAACCTAAAAATTTTAATTGTTTATTATTTTTAATTAACAAAAATTTTTAATGTTTAACACTAAAGTCTATATTAAATATTTATTATTTAATTATTAAGTTTGCAAATAAAGACAAATTGAGGCTTAAAATAGAACAATTCCCCCGTCTTAAAGATAATTACAAAAATAACTATTAAATCTATTACCCAAATTAAATCTTTGACACTTTATACCATTTTTACAGACCAATTTAAAGTTTATTTTTTATACATCTGTCGCGTTATAAATTTTATTATATGAATATTTTAATGTATAATATATCGGATGAAGTTAATATAACAACCGTATATTTTATAAGTGTAATTGAAATAATTAACTGTATAATTTATAAAGTAATTACCAAAAAAAAAAACGGTAATCAAAAACTTTATTATAAGCCTCAAAGAACCGGAAGATCATGACATATGTGTTGCATAATTTTGCAAAAAAAAATTTTAAATATAAAAATGATTATTAATATGAGTAATTATAATGCGAATTATCTACTTTTATGTAATCGTAATAAATTTAAACTGCTTTCTTTTTATGAGTACGTCATAATGTCAACTAAAATGTCATAGTTACATTACGGTAGATATCATTGTTTCATTACAGTGTAAACATTAATAGGTGAATTTTTAATTTATTCTTGACTTCAGTTTTTATAATATTTAATTGGAAAATTTAAAAACTAAAAGTTTTTATTATATCATATGATTTTTTAATTACTTATTCTGATTACTAATACATAATATTAATCAAATTTCTGATCAGCTTTTATTATTGAAAATTTATGACAGCATAGAAAGAAAACCAAACAGGTGATGAAAAAAACAATGGTTTTTAAAAAAGCACATTTCAAAATTTTATATTGTTTCATACTGAGTATTTTGTCAATATATAAAAATAAATGATAATATTATAATTTAGTTATTTCATCAATTTATTAATTATGACTTAGAGTGAAATTAATACTTAGAATATAATCACAATGCACTCAAAAAAACCTGTTAATAAGTGCGAAATATAATGTTGGAGCTTGAATGTTAACGTTTAATTTTAGAAAATAAACATTGGTGAATAAGTTTATAATTTATAAAAACATGAAAGTTTTAATTTTTAAATCCTAATAGCCCTTCAATGGGTAAAGTTCCCAAATTCATTAAACAAACTCATAATGATTCTCCATTTTCCCGAGTAATAATTTAAATATCGGGCTTTTTCCGAATTTGAGGGACTGTAGCTCCGTAACGGGAGGGGCTACAGAAAAAAGTTCTTCCATGAAATAATTTTTTTTTTTCAGTACCTACCAGTAGCTTAAATTTCTTAACTCTATTTCAAACTATGTAAAAGCTCTTGTAAACATATTGTAAACATATGGAAGGACGCAGAGAGTGAAACACTCTTGGCACAATCTTTTGAAAATGTGCTAAAATTAATGTATTTGTAGTTAAATTTATTCATTTGCTTAATTCTTTTGCATAATTTTTAAGAATTTAAAGAAATTTATTTTGCATTTTTCCAGATCCTGCTAAAACTTCCTAAAACATACAAATGTACTGTACATTAAAGAATTAGTACCTATAAAATTTTTATTCAATTCGTTCATGAACTCTTCAGAATTTTTCGGAAATCTGAAGCCTTCAAAACTTACAGCATATGTATAGTATCAAATCTTCTAGTAATTAAATCCATACCCTGAAATATTTTAAATTCTTTTACCTTTTCTGTTTGAACTCTCAAGACCTTGAAAGTTGAAATATTTGAACAGAAGTAAAGGAGATCAATATTAGTGGTAACGGGTGTTGTTTTTTAGTATGACAGAACTTTAAATTAAAATAAAACACATCTAAACTAAGATTAAAACCAATTTGTTTTTTATTTGATTTCAGTAAGCATTGACAATTAATTATGGAAAGCCCCATGCTCCCACAAGAATTAGTAATTTTTGAAATTTATTTTTAAAATCAGTGTTCTATTCGATTTTTTCAATTCTATTGGATTATTTTGACAAAATTGTGTTTAATGATGAAGTTCTTGGTTGAACGACTATGTAAAAACGTCAAGTTGACGTATATGGATTGAAAAATATCTGCGGGGGACAGGTTAATTTTATTTTGAAAAATGCATTATATGGTATGTTCGCTAGAGGTATCATCGGTCTATCTTTCTTTGTAAGGGAATTCATAAGTGTATTAGATGTAACGCTAATTTGGAGGTTAAAATATATACATCACCACCATAATTTGAGTCTTTATAGTCGCGATGACTTCAAGATCTAGAAAAGAAAAATAATTTTTAAAAAACTTCTTATTAAACTTATAAACTTATGTCCTATAGCTAGTATGCAAAAACTTTTGAATGCAAATATATTGATTATAAGCGTTTGTTATAATTTTAAAATAATTGGTTTTAATTGTTAAACTAGATGTTTGACTTTTAAACTTTCTAATACATATAAATTATGGAAATAATCTGAACACACACTTTTATTTAATAAAATTTCAAATAATTATTATAAAATACCTATTTTTATAAAAATAATGATTTTATTACCTCATGTTATTCTAAATTAAATCAAATATATGACGCTAACACGTATTTTCTTAAAATAAATTCAATGTGACTAGAATACAAAAATTAATTGAGAGAAAAAATTTTACGAATTTCTAATAAATTCTAATTTCATTTTCTTTTAATAAATAATAGAATTGCCGCGACATCATTAATCGTAATGTGTGTGAACTGTTCTTACATTCATAATTTATTACATATATCATTATTATGTAATAAATTATTTATGTGTGCAATTTTCACTATTCAAATATACTATCGTATTCCAATACTATTATGTACTATACATAATATATAACTTATACAATAAATATAAAATAAATACTTGAGATTAATTAAGGAAATTAATAAGAATTAATTATAAAATAGAAAGAAAAAACAATAATCAATTTAAGTTTAATTAATAATTCAAGACATATAACTTATATATTTTATTAATTTTAATAAGTAATTATATATTCTGTTTTTTATTTGAAATCAAAAGTAATTTATTTGTGTAGAAGTCATTTATCTGGAATGTAATTGATATGAACGACTTTTATTTGACATAAAATGAGTTCAAAGTTCATGAAAGGTTCTTTTAAAAGTTGAAAATATTTTTGAATATAATATTTAATTATTTTTATTTTGTAATTTATTCAAAAATATTATTTCTAAATATTTTAAAATTAAAATTTAATATTTTAATATTAATTGCTATAAAATTTTGTACTAATAACTTTCTTGTATGTGTTTTAATTTGAGAAATACTTGGCAAAAAATTTCTTACAAAACAAGGATACCCTTTATTACCACTATTATTCATTTTAGTCTTGGATGATATAATGAAAGAAATTAGAAACACTTGGAGGTAGACCTAATATAACATGAAGAATCACTGCCCTAGAAGAAATAAGTAGATGCGATCTGTCCTAAAACATAATCTAAGAGAAGGTGTCAAGCGGAGAAGATTGAAAATTTCAAGTGGAAGCCCTAATGCTTCCTAGTGGAGTAACAGGAAAACAAATTTACTTTAATAGGTATCCCTTAGATATTCCTTAATTAATTAGAACAAAATTATATGACCATATGTAAACAAATACAAAATATAAACAAATAATTTAGTTTAATATTATAATTCACAGACACAGACTACCATATTATATAAATAAAATATAAAATTATTACAATAACAACAAAATAAAATTGCATCTACTGAAAATCTAAAATATTTCTGTTATAAGACTTAGTACTATTTCATGTTAAAATTTAATTTGAAATTAATGAAGATCAATTCTAATAACACGACAGCACTCTTGTAGCTTCCTATGAATTTCATTGCCGCTGTAACATTAATCATCAGGTTAATGCAGTAGCAAAAAATTTGACTGTCAGTGAGCTAAATAATCAGGTAGGAAAAATTTATAAATGGGGTGAAAATAATCGTGTTCAATTAAACACGAAGAAAATCCAATGCTGTCTCATCTCGGAAAAATAGCAACTAGGACATCGAGTTCAATGTATAGCTAGAGATGCAGCTAGATTTTTGGTTTTTTTTTTGTATCAGTGTAAAACATACTTTTCTCCACTAGATCTTCTCGATATCAATAAAACACTTATATATTAAATCAAAAATGGAGTATAATGCAAATTTTTTTGCTGGTTCTCCCTAATCGTCGCTTGGAAAACTCGATAAAGTGCAAAACAGATTTATTCGTCTTATAAATGATCCCAGTGATTGAGGTAACACTCACTGATCCCACTTAGCTATCGGCGCACAGTCACTTACCCTGTTTTAAAAATAACTATGAACGGCTGGGTGGCACAGTGATTGAATGCCGACTTTTCATACGGAAAGACCCGGGTTCGAGTTCTAGTGAAAGTGAAAAACTATCTCATATTTAAATTATTGTATGTGAAATTCAATAAGACCAATTCTAATAACACGAATATAATATGAGCCCCTGTTCCAACATATACCTATGGTATAGACAGGCTTATTAGCCTAACAGTTGAACAGTTAGCGCTTAAAAAAAAAACAAAAAAAAAATGAGACAATTAATGCCTCCACTTAAAGTTTTCCAACGTGAAACAAGGAATACAATAGATGCTCATACTTACTACGTCGAATTGTTCAGATGGCGTAACATGGCTTATGGAAATTCGTTTGATATGCGCATGTCGAGATTATGGAACCATAAGCTGTCCAATGTGATTCCTAAAGTTGGTAACTCGTATGTACAGCTTAACTAAACATAAGAACAATATTAAAATCTTTTTCCTCAATATCCCTCTAAATTTTCCCCATCCCCCATAATCTAAAATTTCCAAATAACCTTTGCACAATTCCAAAATCCTTTTATATTCTCATTCCTATAAGCAAACTGTACATTTGTTCATAGGTTCCTTCCTGAAGTTTGGTTCTCCACAGTTTCAATGGATGGCTTTAGAGCTTTCAATTCCCTCATAAAACAAAAAAAAATAATAATATGACCCCATGTTCCAACATTGCATGGACAAGCTTATTAGTCTAACAGTTTAGCAGTTACCACTTAAAAAAAATATTTAAAATTAAAACAATATCAATTTATAATTTTTTTTACGATTTAAAATTGTAACACCTTACGATATAAATATTTAAATTAATTTAAATACTTATGATATGAAATCGATGTGAAATTAGAAATTTAAAATAATTTTTTATCAAATGATTTACGATATAAACTTTAATAATTTGAAGAATAATTAAGTTTTTTTTTATATGAACTTATTTATTTTATAATTTAATTACCATTTGTGAGCATTAATTTTCAATTAATAAGATATTTAATTAATTTTCATTTAATAAAATAATTAATTATTACAATATGTATAAAAATAAATTTTTAAATAAGACCTTTTTATCACTTATCAAAATATTTAAAAAATAATTATTATTTGATTGAAAATTTTGATAAGATTGAAGATTTGATTGAAAAATTTCAAAATAAAATACAAAAAAAAAAATTGGAAAATTCTTATTTAAATAAAACTTAAATTCCGTAAATAATTTGAAAACCCCAAATCAACATTATTAATTTTGAATAAAAAATTCAAATTAAATTTTAGGTCAAATATAAAACGTGACTGAGTTTTAAATGTAGCTTTATATTTGTCTAGTATATCAATTAATTTTAACTTATTGTCCCAAAAAAGGTACATAATGTTTATTTGCTTCTTTTTTATTCTATACTATTTGTTTTTTATATTTTTATTTCTATTCAGAATTTTAATGGAAAGAAAGTAAAAATAATTACAAATTTTTAAAATTGCAAAGTACCTATTTTTTTAAGAATTTTTTTTTACAATTTTGTTTATAATTTTGTATATTACGCAATTTACCTACGTCATAAGTACTTACTTTTTTTAATGATATGTTAATTTTTAAAATAAATAAAAGCAAAAATATGGCGACTTGTTGAAGGAAATATCAAAATATTTACTTTATCAAATATTTGAAGAAATGAATTCATAAGAAATTTAATTACATTACTAATACCACAAGTCACAATTAAAACAGACATATTAAATTCAAGTACCACTACAATTACCAATACCATTACTTGATAAGTTTTTTCCATTTTTAAAAATAGGGACTTGTAATTCCTATAATAAAGTCAGTATTTTTTCGTATTAAATTATTTTAAAGTAAATAATTGTCAAAAATAATTGCAAAAGTAATTCAATTATAAGAAATAATTAAATTTAAAAAAAAACTACAATAGTAAAGTAACTATATTTCAAAAATAATTACAAAAAATAATTGAAATTCATACTTAATTATTTCCCATAGAAATTATCAAGCAAATACTTAATTCAATTTACAAGTAATTGAATTTTCAAAGTGTGTAGGTACCTGTTATTAATTATTTCCAAAGTTGTTCAATGGTAATTATGATGTTTGATTACCAAGTAATAGTACTTAACACAATATTTCAATACCATTTGAATCATTTTTTTACAGGTCTATTTTAAACATTTCATAACTTATTTTAGCCTTAACTTCTTCTGATAGTTCATCACGGTCATATCAAACTTCTGTATTTTATTTCAACGTAATTTAAAAACTTTTTGAAAACGGATAATTATTATTGCAGTACTAATAAATACATGTACTGAATACTTTTACTGGAGTCTTGAATAGAATATGAAATACATTTTGTACATTTATGAAATACGATATTGTAAAGCTTATCTACATTTATTTTGATTAAAGTAACCAAACTTTTATGTTTCTACGATTTTACTCTTTAAATTTATGAGAGTAAGTACACAAATTAAGAGATCTCTATGTTAAGAATTAAAAATATACCTATATTGGATTTCCCTACTTATAATATAATAGGATCGGTATTCGTTATACACAATATCTAAACATTTATAATGCTATAACATTGACATAAAATTTTAATTATTATTTAAATTTGACTAAAAAAGCATTCAAATTGCATAATTTCAAGAAATTCCACCCACTATTTGATTACATATTAAATTTTTTAAAGAAGGAATCATCAAACCATCAAACCAATAATTGTTTCGAACAATGCACATAAAAATGAGAAAAAAGTTGAACGAACATAATACAACAAAAAAGAGTGCAAAATAACTGACGTAAGTAATGTTCACTGCGTTTTTTTTAATTTTTTATTACATAATTAAAAATGCATTTGAAAATGTGCATAGATATGCACAATATTAAATTTATTATTTTTTTTTTTTCTTACAGCTGTATACAAGTTGTGACGAATTGCAATTATATATTTATTTATAAAAGTTGTTTTCACACGCAATTATATATTAATTAAAAAAAAAAATGCACAAACATTTCAACATTTGTATCCGATGATTGTTAATTCTCTTAAACGACTTTATATCAAATAATAAAGTTTTACTTACTACTTTCTTTCTAGTGCTACAAAAGTTTTTAAATTTTTTAATTTTAGAAAACTTGATATAATAATGCAATTCGAAGGTTTCTTAATACTCGTATATAAACTTTATAAGTTTTTACAGTTCAAGGTTTCTTGTTTTAAATTAATATTCACTTAAAGAATAAGAATTTATGTTATACAAGGTAAATTCGTATGAAGGAATGTAATTCGACTGAAGGTTGCTATTGTACAAGATCAGAATATATCTTCGAAAAGAAAATATTGTGTCCGGAGTTCGGAACACTTTCAAGATTTCAATGTATATTTATGGATAAATAAATACCAGACCTGTATAACAATGAGTAAAATGAGGTACAAATTTAAGTACAATTACCCAATACTCATTACTTTTATCAAGTACAAGTAATACTTTGATTTCAATACTTATAAAATTTAAGTATAAGTAAAAGAATCAAGTAAACATACTTGTAATTCCATGAAAGGAATTAAATTTTGGGTTTAAACTAAGTAACAGTAACTACGTATAATAAAGTATTTTAAGTATCAACTAGGTATCAAGAAATACTTAAGACTCAAGAAATCAATTTTTGATTGAGTATTTTGAAAATATTTTCATTTACAAAGTCCAATTATTGGTACTGGTAATTGTACTGGTACTTGAAATATGTCAGGTCTGAATTAATCACTATTGTCTTTTGATTGTTATCAGGTGGATAAACATGTGTTTGGTTTTTGTCGGAACTCGGAACAGTATTGCTTTTGAAATTAAAGAATAACATTAGGCTATTAATACAGAAAATATTTTGAAATTGAATGTTTTTGTTTTTAAGAGCTCACCGTTCAACTGTTAGGCTAATAAGCCTATCTATACCATATGTACATGTTGGAACAGGGGTTCATATTATATTCGTATTTTTAGAATTGATCTTAATAAATTCCACATACAATTTAAAAATGAGATAGTACTAGGACTCATAACATATAAAAACGTTTTAGATTTTCAATAGATACATGTATCTATTTTGTTTCTATTGTCATAATTTTGAATTTGAGTTATATGGTGTTCTATATCTGTGAGTTATATTAATCAACTAAATTATAATTTTTACAGCAATTATTTTAGTGTTACAGCAATTATTTTGATCCCAATGGCGGATGGTAGCTGAGTCGAGTCGAAAATCAGAAAAGTTTTTCCACTTTCTCTTGGATTCGAACCTGGGCCTGTCGTATGAAAGGTCAGCACTCTAGCCATTGAGCCAACCAGCCGTATGCTAATATATTTTTACTCAGCTTACTAATTTAACCGATTGTACTGTATACTTCTAACACAGTTTTGGTCTAAAATATACTAGAAGTAGCTGTCTGTCACCTATAGATTAATTGAAACCTACCAACTTGAAGCTAAATTAGAATTGAAATAGAGTTAAAAAGAATTAACCGACTTACTATAACAAAATATGATGGAAGATTTTAAAATTAATTCAAGATCGTGAAAACTGGCGAAATTTATCCAACATTTAGAGAGTCTCATGGATAAAAAATGTTAACTTTTCCTTGTATAATTAGTAATCAATCTTTGATAAAATTTTAAAAACTACTGATTTTAAATGAAATTACTTGTATGCCTATGCATTTTTTCATCAAATTTATAACTTACATTATACATATATACATATATATTTTTTACAACTAAATTATTATTTTATCTAGGAAAACTTGTAATAAATTGTTCCTTAATTAAATATAAAATATAAGTTATATCTGATTATATAAGTTTATAATAACCGTATACGAACGTTAATCTTTATTTAACCTCTGCCAACCTGTTAACATTTCATGCAAATAATTATTTTAACTACTCACTTTTATTATCATTTATTGTTTTTATTTAATTTTTATTCGTTATTTTATTTTTATATAATTTTTGTAAAAGCTAAAACATGCTCATGTTAACAAATTATTAGCATAATAACACTTATTTTGATTATAGTATACCTATATGTATACATGTCTACTTTCATGTATATATATAATCAAATATAATGAATTATAACAAATCAGTTATATATTATATAAATATAACGTCAGTTATAATTATATTTTAGTATCATTTAATGACATGATAATAATGATTTATTTATGACAAATATCCAACCACCAATATATAATTAATTTTTACTTTAGTATCTATAGATATTTTATATTTAATATATATATATATATATATAAATATATAAATAACATTTCATAGACAAAAAGACAAGCCATATAGACTTATACTGTAGATTTAGTTACCTTAAATAATCTTCAATCAGTGCTTCCACATTGTTAATACCAGAATAAAACCAATATAAAACAAATACTAGTTGAAAATTAAATTGTATTTGCTTCATGGTTATTAATTTTTTTTGTATTTTTTGTTTATTTTTGTATTTTTTGTATATTTTGTATATAAAGAAAGTGTTTTTTATTTATTTTTGAAATTTGAGATTTTTCAATAGAAATTCTTTCTATATTTTTAATTTATTTACTTTTGAACTTATCACTATTTTTCAAATTAACACCATTTTTTTGAATAATAAGAATTATATCTAATAATATATTTTATTATATCACTTTAAATATTATTCGATTATTATTTGATTCGTTAAAATAAATTTGTATTAGTATTTTTCAATTTTGCAATTTTTCAAGTTTTAAAGAAAAATTACAATAAATTTAATTATTTTTAAATTGAAAGTTTATTATTATTACTTTACTGTATTAAAAATCTACTTTATTCTAAATTTATTTCCTGATATTACGGTATATTTATAACATTTAACCGGTATAAATGCAATGTTAAATTTTAATTTTTAATAAAACCGGAAAAAAAAAACCTTAACAGACCGGAAATTAATTAAGAAATGCATCCAGATTATAATAAACTTTCGTAAACAATACCTCAAATTACTTGTTTCGCTTTAATTTTTGTTTGTTATTATTGTTTTTTTTTTTAATATGACCTTTGAAATTGCACCTTCCAGTTCATATTTATCTCTACAAAATTACAATTTCTTTTATCTCTTGTAATTAAAAATGATATACACTGGTAACACTGTTATAAATTTCTTTTGTTTATATTATGCATAACTATTTTTGTAATAAAAAAAAACAAAAACAACAACAACAATAATAATAAATAATAACAATACACTGTGCACCAAAACAATAATTAATAAAATAAAAACAAAAACTGGTCACCTGCTTTTTTTTGTATGTTAGTCGTCTTTTTTTTATTTTTTATTTTTTTAGCAGTCCGCGCACATTAAAAATGATTGCGTTTGACTGAATTACGAAAGAAAATATGAAAGAATGCGAAAAGAAAATTAAAGCCTAGGTTTTAAAAAAAGTTATAGTAAGCCGTTGTAGAAAAAAAAAGCTTTAAACAAAATAATAATTGCCGGTAAAATTAAACGAAAAAAAAAGCTTTTAATAAAACTATTGTAATAAACTTGTTACTGTTATTGTATGTATACATATGTATTAAAATGCTATAAGTTAATTCAATATTAACTACTATGTTAATTTATATTATTTTTCTATAAGTCAAAAAAGTATACTAAAATTGCAATTACGTTTGGGACGCAAAGAAGGAGGAGGTTCCATTCAAAGGTATGGATCGAATCAGATTTGAAAAGTAAATCGATCTGCTTTTGAATATGTCCGTTCTACTGTCGTTCGTCCGCATGATAACTCGAAAAATTAAGAAGCTAGAAATTTTCCAAAAGTAGTTTTTTGTTTTTTGGCCAAAGTTTTATTTAGGGTAGTGCAGTGGGTTCTAGTAGTTGCCATACAATTTCTTCTTTTGTATGAGCATTACTCTATACCTAATGAAGCTAGGTGTCTGAAATTTTGCCAAAAATTGTTTAGTTTAATGTCCAACGTCTGAATAAAATATAGTCGGTGTAGTAGAAGAAACTGGAAAAGCTGCCATTCAACTTATATTTTCTTTTGTTAATAACTGAAAGCCTAATAAGTTGTGTATTTACAATTTTGCCAAATCTATATTACGGTCATACGGGTATCCCAAAGTTGACACAGTGTACTCTACAACAGTCTTCCTCGTTTAATAATGTTTTAACAAGTTATTTATTGTTTTATGTATTTTTAATAATTGGGTGATTGGTGAATATTATTGGAAATTTTAGAGCTTTTTATTAGTTTTTTAGTTGTATTTTAATATACTTTTGATTGTATAAACATTAATATTTAATCAATAGTTATTGTTCAATTATAAATAAATTATAATTAATTTGATAGTATAAAAATGTATGATTATAATGCAAATCGATGGGACCTTGGTTGTGTAATGGGTAAGCATTTTTGATTTTCGTACAGGCCATGAAATATTTAATTGAATATTTAATTGCCTAGATTTGAGGAAGGTAAATGCTATCCTCCCAAATTGTTATTAAATTAAATGAGCGACATAATATGCCTAGTAAAAATCCATATTTTAAAGCCTAAAAAAATTAAATTTTAAAATAAAGTAAGGTAATGAAGCTTTTAACGATTTTTAACTGATTACAGAACACAGTACCGAGAAGTGAGAAGGTATAAATAATAAATGTGGTATATTTGGGTTGGTGTTCTAATGTTACTTTTCTTATATTCGTAATCTTCTCTTCTCTTCTTCTCTTCTCCATTATATGTGATTGGACCTTAATATAAAATTTTGAGATCAATACATAAGTTTTTATTGCCCATATTGCCTTCACAATTAATAATAAGAGCTTGATTGTAAGCTACTTAATTTTTTTTAAACTTCTAAAGAATTGACTGAAATTAAAGAAGCTTACAATAATTAACAAATAAAAGCATTAATTTATAAAATTTGTCTCTTTACTAGGTCATGACAATAAACTCCACTCAAAAAGCCTCACAAAAAAGAGTGCCCAGAAAAGGAACACAAGAAATGGAGTTTCTTTTATTAGGATTAATCTTATAATATGTTCTGAGAAAAGAACTGTTCCATAGTTTTTAAAAATCCCTCGAAATGAAATCGAAATTTTCTGTAAAAAAGGAGACTATATATAACTACTAGAGCTACTATATATAACCTATATAGAGTATTATATATAAATCCTTTACTTAGGTTATCCTCTAATTATATTAAGAGTAATGTGCTATTTAAGACTAATAATGCGCTATTTAAGACTAATATTTTCCGATCAATGACGTATTGTATCTGCAAGCGTTACTTTTCCTATTCAATAAAATAATAATGGCGTTTTTTTTAAAAAAAAATTAATATTTGCAAGTCATAGTCCATATACCTGTTAAAACCATTTTGTACCTAAATTATAACTTATTTAGCATTGATACGATATCCTGTTTTGATACTTTCAAAAGTTATAAGCTAATAAAGTTCATTAATATGTACAAAGTTTAACTTTGTCTTATACAAAATAATGAATATTTTAATTTTTTATTACCATATTATAAATTCGACTACTTAATCATTCGACTACTTAATCAAATTTATTAATAAAAAACAAACATTTTTTTTAAATAATTTTAAAATTAAGATGTAAAACCTAAGTATTAATTTGCATTATTATTTACTATAATTAATCTCGATTATCGGCAATTTAAAAAAATTTAAGTTTCTAGGAAACACATAATGCAAATGAGAGTTAATTATTAATATAAACCTTTGGAAAATTATATCATACATTCTTTAGAATCAATCATTTCAATTTCAACGCAATCTTTGTTTAATGAATTGATGATATTAAAAATTATTAAAAAATTATAAACTACAAATTGTTTTAATTAAACTCTAATTAGTAATTGGCTTATATCAGAATTTAAATAATTATTTAGATAGTGATCTATTGTGATTTATACTTTGTTGGTTTTAGTTTGCTTATAAGTTCGAATTTGGAATAATTAAAATTTTACTTCAAAAATCTAAATATTTTTATTTAAATTAATTTTTTGATTTTTTTTTTCTAAGCGCTAACGGCTAATAAGCCTGTCTATACCATAGGTTCATGATGGAAACGGAGGTCAAATTATATTCATATTATCAGAATTGATTTTAATGAAGTTCACATATAATTTGAACATTAGATAGTACTAGGCCTTATAACATGTAGAAACGTTTTAGATTTTCAAAAGATACTATTCTTTTTTGTTTCTATTGTCATCATTTTGAATTTGAGTTGTATTGTATTCTATATCTGTGAGTTATATTATTCAATTAAATTATTTGATTATATTTTGCATTTATTTATATTGTTTTATTAATGTATTTTTTAATAAAGATATATAATTATTAATCATTGATTTAGCAATTCATTTGAACCCAATGGCGAATAGTAGCTGAGTCCAGTTGAAAACTAGAAAAGTTTTTTAACTTTAACTAGGATTCGAGCCAGGACTTTTTCGCATGAAAGGTCGGCACTCTTATTGTAAATTAACTTATCATCGCTTTTCATTTAATACCGAACTTAATAGTAACCATACGTCATCATTATTTCGAAAGAGGTTTGAATATAATTCAAGTGCAAAAACGTCATCAGACTAAGCTTTTTAACAGTATTACAATACTTAGAATTTTAAATGTAAGCAATGAGTTAGAAACGTTTATTGAATTACAAAATATCAAATAAATTAATTTTACCTGTATTAATTTATTCTAATGTTTTACTTAACAAGAGTTATTAGTATTATTTAAGTGTAAATATAAACAATTCATGAAAAATAAACTAAGGGATTTTAAAAAAGCACATATCCACACCTAAAAAATATTCTATATTAGTTTTGAGTATATTGAAAAATAAATTGAAAATTATTTTTAAAAACTTTTGCTACAGTTTTATTATATAAACAAAATTCGTTAAAAAATTTTAACATACATTCTAAAAATTTAGGTAAGCCCCTTTAAATTTTTGAAAAAACTCACGCTTTATTTTTAGGAAAAACCTATAACACATTTAAATTAAAGTCTAGGATTCTTAATTTTTGTATATTACTGCTATACTATAGGTCTTACAGCTCCTAAGCAGGGGGCGTGACAAAAGAAATTTGTTAATTGTCTCGTCCTAATTTCTGAGGACCTAACCTTAAAATTTTAGGACTCTCGCTTGAACCGTTCCTTAAGTTATACTTATTATACTTATTTCTAAAAGTCAACCCCATTTCTAAGGAAGTAACTCCCAAAAGTCTGATTCTTCGGCTTATATAATAGAAGATATGAAAATTTTGAAAAAATAAAATAAATAAAAAAAATAACCGTATGGCAACACTAAATATTTATTTTATATAATGAAAACACTTTCAGCCGTTTGGCTTGAAGATAGAAATTGAATATGTACTTAAGATACCGAACTTGTGTGAAACAATTTAAAATAAACAGATTTTTGAAAATCGGTCGTCTATATAGCTGTGTGATGTGTGTGACTACATAAAAATTAATAGGTATAGCTATTCCCATCCATTGTTGAAACTTTAAAGCTTTATTTTTCTAACAGTTCATAAGTTTTGTAAACACCCGAACGGATAGACAGATTTTAACTATAAAGTCATATTTTTTTTAAAATTTTTTGAAAATATGCTAAAAAAATATATTTTCTCAACTTGTCGTCAAATATTTACGAATTTTATTCGCCAATTAACACAGCTAATAAATTTGAATTTCGTTGGAAAAAAAAATTCAAATAATCAGTAAAGCAAATAATTTATGAATCACATTAATAAACAGTATTAAATCAGAATAACTAATTTGTTTACTTTTAACATTTTAATTAAAAATTAAATCTTATAGGTACATACTTTTGAAAATATAAGCGTTGAGCAAACAACGTACATATTATAAAGTTATTACCATACTTAATATTTGAAAAAAAAAAAAAATAATAAAAAAAAATTATTTATAATCAAGGTAATCTTTAACTTTTGTTTTTAAATTGCTAAAATGCTAAAATTTACATAAATTTATGTTGTCATTGATTTGTTGAACTTGTAATACATATGGCTGCTTAAATATATTCTTTTACTGTGCTATCTTTAGATTAATAAATAAATTTGTTAATTTCTGGAAAAGCTGTTATTAAGATTTTAAAACTGCTCAAATAACTTTGAACTTCAAACTGTGCTAGGTATATAATATGTATAAAATTTATAGAGAATATGCATTTTTTTTTAAATTTTCAAAAAACCTAAATATTGATTTGACACATTGCAAGCATTCCTTTTTGAGTACCTAAATGAAGAGTATCTGGCAGTAGTTTTGCAAATAGAACGCAAATTTTTGATTCAGGAGTACATAGAACTTTTTCTAAAGTTTAAAAAGTTCTATCTACTCGTTATTAAATTTTAAATGTCATAATATATTTGACATTTTAAAACTATCTGTCATTTGAGAAGTTTTTTGTTTTTAATATATTTAAATAAATTTAAGGTTTACTACAAATATATTAGAAATAATATTTTTAAAAATGGAAGGAAGTAAGTGCATATTGGTCAATTAATAAAAAACATTATTTAACAAATTCAAATGAAACTCCATCTATTATGATAAATTTAAATTAAAGCCTTCTGCCGGAAATTTTTTGATTATCTACTACTATTATCTACACTTTCTAAAGGCTGGTGTAACCGGAAGTAGCTAAATTGTAGATATTTGTAGATATTATGCAGAAATCTATAATATTTATATATAATCTATAATACACATTGACATTGACAATTTATATACTGATCTTAAATTTGTTGGCGTCAATGCAAAATATAGCGGTGCTTGCGTTAATTAGTAGTCACTTTACTCAAAAACTGTGCATTGGGTCATCATTTTTACTCAAATTACAAATACATACAATCCCTCAATTTTTATTTGTAACTTAAACATTACCGAAAAATAGGTGACTCTTGTAAACCATAATGATTGAATAACTTTAAACATCATTCCATTTCTTATAATATTAAATTATATTGTAAGTTTTCACAGTTTTTAAAATTAGTACTAAATTTTGACACCAATAATTATACAATTTTCTTTACATTATATTTTTCCATTTTCTTTTCATTTAATCTCAAAAGAAAGTTAAGGAAAAAATTTCTCTTTAATTTTAATTCAAATATTTTTTCTTTAAATGCAAATTGACAATTGCACTTCAATTGACTCTTTATTGCTCTCCATTTGACAAGAAAACAAAACAAGAGAGACAAAATTTATTAAGTCAAAAAGTATTATATCTTAAAAAGTATTGTATCTTAATGATTTTCTCTCAGGAAATAAAAATAAATTCAATTGAGAAAAAAACAAATAAAAAACAAGATAAAATTTATTTTTATTTACTCACTGATAAGTTTTTGCCTCATTCTATATTATATAATGATAAACAAATTGTTTCACACGTCATTTGTAATATTTTTCTTTCTGTGGTTTTGTCCGTTTGTCTACAGGAAACTATTTTGACTTTAGAAATGTCAAAATTCAAAAATTTTCTAACACAATCATAGAAAAGAGAACAAAGTTTTTCGAAAAATTTCAGATGAATCTCATGAAAAATTTTAACATGAGGTAAACGACGTCAGACAATATCACAATTACATAAGTATTAACTATTAAGCATTTATAATATTATAGGGTTAATAAGAGATAATGGTCGCGTTCAAGACCAGCTAAATATTATAAATTTAAAATATTTTGTGATTTTGTGGTATTAAAGTAAAACTATCCCCCTAAAATGTAAAAATAAAAAATTGATGTTAGATCTTGGAAATTGGTTACTGTTTTAATATAAAAGTAAATGTCTGGTATAAGAAACAAAAATATTGAAAATTTTCATTAAACAAAAATTGATTGTTGATCTTTTGCATTTAAAAGTGTTTAAATATAAAAGTAAATTGCTGAAATAAGGGACAGTTCTTCTTTCTGTTAAACTTCTTCTAACGAGAATCGAACTCAAATTTTTTTATCCGAAGCCACTTCACTAACTTCTACACCACACAACTCTTGCAAATTTATGGTTAGATTTCAATATTAAAAATTCACATTGTGACCGGCTGATAAGTAACTCCATAGACACCGGCAACTTAATATAAAAGTATCAACTTTATCAAATTAAAGCTAAGCTATTAAATAAGTGATAAATGCTATACTGCTCGATTCAGTTTAGCGCTACATTCTTCTGAACGCGCCCATTATAGATAAAATTTAAAAATTGAGTGAATAACCAACAACTTTAGCTAAATTAACTATTAAAGAAGTTCAATCTATATTGTACACGAAAATAATTATATAAAGTTGTGTGCGCTTGTCGCTCATTCATATGGACACTAATAACAAAACAAATATATTTAAAATTTTTTCTGAAAATCGCTCGTAAAAAACTCGCGAAATATGTCTTGAAGTTGTTAATAAATATTTAGAAGGGCTTGGGAATACAGCTCTTCAAATAACACATTATTTTTTTTTTTGCAAATACACATTCGAAAAATTGCAAAACTTTAAAATACCTACTAAATTTTTAATTTTACGTTATTAAATGTAAATATAAAACTGTAATATCAGATATTCTTTGTCATTTTTAATTGTTCAGAATTTCAGCTACTGAACAACGACCACTTAAGAATAAGCTTACCTCTTATTGGTTTAGGCACTATATTCTGATATGGGTCACTGTATTGTGTCAATTGTTCAAGAGCAAAATTGGATAACTGTTGCCCAAAATCAAGTGATTTGGAAGAAAATGATTAAGCAGGCCAGGGTTCGACAACGGACTGTAGCGCCATAGAAGAAGAAGAAGAAGATTGTGATATGAATTTCATAGCATATTTAATACCCATAATAAAATACGACATCATAACTTCATAATTCAATCGTGTCTAAAACATCAGATTAGAAATTTCCAAAAATTTTGATAATTTTATTTAACTTTTGGCAGATGATTATATTAATTTATAATAAAATTCGAACCTAAGGCTTTAAAACTCCTAAACAGATATTTTTAAAAGTTTCTAACGATTTAATATACAATATTTTATAGTCATTAAAATTTATTTACGGAAAATAATCAACTGCCAACATTTTTACGACAAAAAAATTAACAAAAATTTTATTAAAATAAAAACTGTTCAGAGAGGTGTTCAAAGAAATTGAAAATAAAATTTTCTTTTTAAAGATTCAATTTTTTTTTATAAATTTATGCCTGAACACGTAAATATAAATATGTTTTATAATTTTATATAATATTGTAAACTTATATAACCTATACATTTTTAATAACAAGGACATTTAGTTTTTCTTTCCAGTTCAATATCTGAACGACAGGATTAAGTTTCCTATCGTCTAGCCAAAATGTCTCTGGAGAAGAGACAGTTGAAACATGAAATAATCAGATTTTATAAATTTTATTAAAAAATACATTTTTTTTGGGTCAGAACATTCTTTGAATGAACACATTTTCCTTTCTTTAGTTACACATTTTAACAAAAGTTTTTATATTTGTCTCTTTCTATCTTTTTTTTTTTTTTTTGCAAAATACGGTTTTACATTTTAGTTCAAAGAAAATTTCTTTCTTTTGTATTAAAAAAGGAATTTTTAATTTATTCTTGAATAAAACTTTTACCTGTATGCATCTTGGTATTTGAATAGTTTTGGGGAAAATTTTTATAACTGTTCGAAAATAGATCAAAGGGTAAATTTTGAAATTACCTTTGTAAAGGTGAAATAGATATATCGACTCAAGTGTATTAATCGGATCAGAATCAAATAAGTAAATCGATTTAGCTAAGTGGTGTGCATCAAGTCGAACGTTTGTTCGGACTGAAAGTTTCAAAAATTAGTTTTTGTACAAGAGCCGCCTTTGTTATTTAAACAGGTTCGAATAGCGGAAGTACAACTTTATTTTTTTGGATATGAGTATTATAAAAGTCAAACTCAAAAAATTCCGTAAAATTAACAGTGGTCCTTAAAACAAATAGATTTACTTCAAAAGTCTAGTTAAAAAAAAACTAAATAACAAAATAATAAATTCGGAAAATATTTCAATGATAGTTTCAATTCTCTGATTTTCACATTAACAAATTTTTCAATTGGAAAATACATCCATAAATACTTGAAATACCCAAATATGTTCCAATAAATAAGAATTCTTTCAATTAAACCTTTTCAATGTAAAATAATTTTCCTTTGAAATAATTACAAGAGCTATTTTATCTTTTATTAACCCGATATCCCAAATTAATGATTACTTTATTTTCATTACTTAAAAGTATCAGCAAAACTTATTAGTTATCTAGAAGTAATACCTTTGATTAATAATTGTTTGTTGTTCCCATGAAGTCATCGAAACATTTTGAACCATAAAAATTTCAATAAAATTTTTCAAAATTTTTTACTAAGAAAATTTTTGTATATATTTTGGTTTAAAAATTTATTTTAAACAAAAACTTTTTTCAAATATCCAATTCAACGGTAATACAACTATTTTAATGAAATAAAATAAGAGTAAATAAAGTTTAGCAAAATTCAGCAGAATCGATTTATTATAAATTCAGAAAGTTTTCCAACTAATGTCCAAAATTCGGATAAAGTTCGGAATTCATCCTTAAAAAACAACGAACATTAATTCGCTTTGTCACAATTAACATTAATTTGTACAAGGTATAAAGAAGTACTCCTGCCACCATCCCTCTGATCTTGCTTACCAGCCCTTAATATATTTTTGAACAATAAAGAATTTAAAATAATTGGTAGTCCCTTAACTGCCGATACAAACATGTTATGAAATGCAGATCTCGCACCTAACTTTAATACATGAAAGCATTTACAATAGTTGGAGTCGCCAACCCAAAACGTTCTTCATTAATTTGAAATCAAATACTATTTTGTATTTTAAAAAAAAGACTTGATAATTTTTCGGAAAATAGAAGTTCTACTGTACCCACTTGCATCCAAATTTCAATCAGTGTTTGAATATATGATTATTATGTAACATAAAGAAATAAAGCCTAATTCTAATTTTTATGTAATCCCTTATTCGGCTTAATCGTGCAGTTTCTCTGCTTTAATTATACCGTACATTTAAAACAGGCCTGGGGATATGGTGTTTGTAACCACCAACAACATATGAAAATATATATATATTTTGTTAGTGTCATTTCTTGAGTCGATTTAGCAAAATCCTGCCCGTCTTACAACTCAAAAAATAATAATACTATCTTAGTGGAATTGATAGTCTAGATAAATCATGACGGGGAACGCCTTTGGAAAAATCTGACTATTGATTTGGATTCGGGATGCTTAAGTACGAACTAAGATGAAAGCTTTGTTATTCCGAAATCAATATACATAGAACCTTTAAATAAAATAATGAGGCTAGCATGATGCTATCAAGATGAAATTTATACTATAGGTTATTACTGACAAAAGAAAGGCGGAAATTGAGAATAAGCTTAATTGCAAAACCAATAAAGATAGAATCTTCAAATTTGGTACAAAGGTGTTCTATTCCGTTTCCATATTCCCAAATTTTTCGATTAATTGGAATGATAGTTCGGGTATCGCCCAAACACCTTCCAAGATCTAACTATCATATGAAAGTAGTGGTTCGGATAATCAAATGTAGGAATGAAAGTAGTGGTTCGAATACGCCTCTTTAAACCTAATTAGGATATCTTCGGAATTAATAAAGCTAAAAAATTGAAATTTGGTACAAATTAATTCTGTCCTTGTTTAATGTTTATAAAATCTGAGATGAGTTAAAGTGGGGGTTAGTTTAACTGTCATTTGAACTAGCCAGGTGCAGAGTATTACTAAGTTGCTTACATCGACTTACTATTTTTTCATTACATGTTTCATGACTTATTTTTAAAGTTAATATTATATTATTAAAAACTTGAATACTTTTCAATGTAATGCAATTCAACTATATTGTCAACTATATTGTCAAAATATCAACCTCTAAGGGAATTGAAATTGTTAAAAACTTTGCTATCAAACAAATGCTATTTAGAAATAATGTCAAATTATTTTTTTGTACGGATATTACAATAAATTCCAAACTACTTTTTTTATACAATAATATATTATTATATTTATTTGAAATTGAACTTTGACAATTTTTTTTATAACTTTTTATATTATTGGCAATTTATCGTTTTCAACAGCAATTTCCATTGAATTTTTCAAATTTTCAAAAAAATTTCTTCATGTTGTTTTTACTTGAAAACTTATATAATCAAATGGTTGATGGACATTGAGTGCATTCAATCTTTATGATGCAATCAAAGATATACATATGTATATAGAAAAATGTTGAAAATGGAATTGAACAACTTTTTACCGTAACAAAACACAATTCATAACACATTCTCATATATGTTATGGATTATACATTGTTTTTTGAAAAATCAGATAAGTTTACGGGTTGTTCTTTTCTTTGATTTTTTTAAAGATGCTTTTTTGGTATTCTGTTTTCAATTGAAGAATTTAGTTCAAGATTATGTCTTCCTAGTAATTGTTTTAATAATGTTTAAAAATAACTTATCAAATTGACAGTCACGCAATGATTTTTAAATCTGACATAAGATTTGCAAGTATCGACTTTTCTTTAAGCATGGCTTACTATAATTTAAGAGGAATGTTACAGTGCTTGTTTCATAACAGGTCTCCGATGAAAAAAGAGAGATAAATATTATACATTTTAAAGAATTCTTACCTATTGTTGTTGTTTTATATGGATAATATCATGTACCATTTTTACATTCAGGCCTTGCAAGCCATTGTGCACTAACCCTTCAAATCTCTTTACAGTATTATATTTTAATTAATATTTGGTCACCAAGGGATACCTTTGTAAAGGAAAATTATTATATTTCAATAATTTTTTCCAATTATTTATTTAGTTCATTACCTGAACCGGAATCTAGCTCACACTTGTTCGGCTACTAAGCCAAATGTATACACCACCCTTTACACCACCAAAGTCCCAAAATCCTTTACTACTAGCATATAAGAAAAAATATTTTTCATTAGACGAAAGTTACTTTACGGATAAACTATTAAGTGTAGACTTTGATTAATACTAATAATAACTGTAAAATCGGTTTAAGGACATGCATTAAATACTAGTACGATCTGGCTGTTTAAGTTGTGGATATGCAAATATATTGTAAATAAATCAATTATTTTATAATATAAGATAATAAAACATGGTGCCAATATGGACTTATTTAATAATATTTTAAGACTCAAACTTCCCAATTTCAGCTCAAAAATTATAAAATATAATAGTCTTGCTTAATTTGAGAATTTAGCAATATTATTAGCTACAATATTTTAAGTTAATGTTTTGAACTCCACATCAAATTTCAATTCACTCAAGGTTATGACCCAACAGTTGATTTGCTTCATGCGTTGCTTCTCATGTCGTTTCTAGTGTCGTTTCTAGGGCCGTCTTTTCATTGTTCAGCTTTCAAATTGAATAAATTAAAGTAGAAAATTTTATGGAAAACAAAAAACAAACATTTTAATGTCAACGCGAGCAAAAGTAAAAAGTTACTCTACTCTTTTCTATTTGGTTCAGGTTTATTTAGATCACTATATTCTACTTAAACATCAAGGCGAAGCTAGAAGCGACGCGAGTATTGGGTCGTCGCCTTAAGTGTCAAACAAACGACACCCAAACTAATTTTTAACACAAGAAACATTATAAAATCAGTTTTAGTATATTTTAAAAAAAAAATTGCATACTTTTTGGATATAAAAATTATTTTAACATATTTTTTTAAATTGCATACTTTTAGGATATAAAAATTATTTTTACACTAGGATCAATAAAATTCTGGGGTAAAACACTTAAAGAACAAATTAAATGTAAAAGAAAACGATTACTGAACCGAAATAAAAATAGATTAATATTTTTTACTTTAATATTTAAATTTTTCTCTTATGATTTTGTTGATTGTTCCTCAATTTTCATAGTTGTTATTTAGTTTGATTTGATAATATCATGGTCCAGTAAAAATGTAAAATTTATTTTGTTTTTTTTTGTTTAGAAATAAAAACAATAATAATTCCTTAAAGATTAGCATGCATATCCATGTACTATCATATACCTACATACATATGTATATTTATACTCAAAGATTTAAAAATAAATCTATGAGAAGAAAACATCTTTTTTTACATCAAGTATAATCCTTTAATAATGATATCCTTGAAGTCCTTTCTTAAATATTAATAGATATTTCGTATATATATGTATATATACATATACATGTACTTTTCTTTCAGACGTCACTTGTTTGTATTTATGGCGACAAGTTATTTGAAGTTTTGAAATAAAAGCGAAGAGTTTTCTATTTTGTTTTTTTGTTTATTTTCTAAACTTTATTTTATTGAAAAACTTTTCAAACTTTTTTTCAATATTTTTGCGTACAGACATGAACTCGTGCACGTTTTACAATTTTTGAAAAAGAATTGAAAGAAAATAATAATAAATATTGGAATATTAATAAAAATATTACTAGGATATCGTTATGTTTTATATGATATTGTAATTTTCCGCAATCAAGCACGATTATTAAATTTGAATTTTTATAAGTTTTGTATTTACTATAAGTGAATTTTTATGTTGAAAATTTAAATATTTAATTTAAGTAGAAAAAAGTAAAAAGAATATTATGATTTGATGATTTTCTATATTTGATTTCACATTGAATCTTTGTAGCCATAACTATTTTAAAGTTGTGCAAGAAGTTATACTTGTTTTTTGAAGTTATATAATTTTGAAGTCTAAAGTTATAAATTGTTATTAGAATGTAGTGAAGCTTATGGATACAGATGCACAGTACTTCGTTTACAATTTACATTTATTGACAGTCCCCCATTGCATGTAATATGACGGTGCAGAGTCATAATTCCTAGGGTCATAAATCTCTAAACTCTCAATCACACAATTTTAGTTATATGATATTATAACTCAAAAATTAGTAAAGGGAATTACAATTCACTTATCAAGGCATCTATACCCCATGTAAATATTTTAAAAACAGTCAAAGATCTCTTAGGGACCAATATCCAACTAAACGAGCTCCTAATATGGCTCATTGCTATGAGTTCCTTGAGATTTATATTCCACTAAATTTGTCAGTCGTAAGTCCTTAAGGGAACTATAGCTCTAGGAGTAATGACTCTGCATCAATATGACACGGAAGTGAAAAATACGTTTCCTTTAATATTTTGGCATATATACAATATTTATTTCAAACCTTTCTAAACAATGGTTCTCTGGTTCAAACTCTGGTGACACCATATTATGTAATAAAAAAAAATAGAATTTATTATTTACATGATAATAGCACCCCACATTTCAAAAAGTAAAACAAGGTTCACAGCTACCTGGTCCATTTATGTACATACTATGTACCGAATAAATAATTTCAAATTATGCCAATAGTTTTTAGCACATTTACAAAAAATTTTGTAAAAATGTTTGATATAGCTTCACTCTGTCCGTTCCTTTTTTCCTACGACTGACTACAAATATCAGTAATTATTGCAATAAAAATACATTAATGTTAAGACTTTTTCTGTAGCCCCTTCCCCGTTAGGGAACTACAGCACCCTAAAGTTGGAATAATCATATATTAAAACACTTATAACAAGAGTTCTATAAGGTATATTTTCAACCTGAAAACGTTAACACTCAACTGTTTTTATAAGCTTTACAAATTTTTTAAAGCCAAATGAATAGAGTTACCATACGGTACTAATATTTTCGATCCCACATAATTTCTGAACGGCTCAAGCTAGAAACTACATATTAGATCCATTTGTTTCTTTTTGAAGCTATTTTGGGATACATTAGATCCTTAGAAACTAGTTGGATTCATTTAAGAAAATTTTTTTGTTGGTCCCCCCGTTTCAGAGCTGTAAGGGGTCCAAAAATTGAAATTCCAGTCCAAATTTTATTAATATACAAAATTTTAAGGTCCAACATTATACTTTAACAAATTTTAAAGGTTTTTCTCAAATTTAAAAGTTGTTCTTTCAATTAAAGAAAATGTCCCTCAGTTTTAACCTATTTTTGGTTAGACAGTAAAATTCTAAGTGAAGTAAAATTCCAAATTTTGTTGGAATTCACAATTTAATTCCTTGAACCTTAAAAAAATAGAGGGGGGAGGGGTGAGTTCGAATGAGATTAGATCCCTGAGAAATTTGGCAAACTTCCCCATTGAAGGGTTATTAGGACTTAAAAATAAAAAATTTACCGTTTTTATAAGTAAGCAGTGACTTAGTCATCAATGCATATATTTCCAAAAGTAAACTCAGTATGTAACAGAACATCATTTTGAAAATGTGCTTTTTTAAAAACACTTTGTTTTTTTCAGCACTGGTTCAACATATTTTAGGATCTTATGTACAGATGAGTTACTATATTATCATGTAGGATATTCTACATTTCACCTTACATATATTTGGTCTTCAAAGGAATTTTGTAAAAAACAATTACATATAAACATTTTTTCTCAAATCAAAAATTTTATACTTGTGCGGAAATGGAACTGCCACTAATTCCATTAATAAGCCAAATGATTTCCTACTTTATTATTTCTATATCTATTAATTATTTTAAGTGAAGCCATTTTGTTTTAATATGCAAACTGTTCACTTCTTATATAAGACCGATTTAAAACCTCTGCTAAGGGAAGAAATCGTCATTTTAAAATATAAAGAATTTGTTAATTAAATCAGAAAATTGATTGGAGAATCTGAAAAGATTACTGAAATCAATACTTTCAAATGGAAAGGAAAATTGAATTTCGGAAAATCAGCTGAATGAATAATTTCTTAATGAAAAATATGTTATTTCTTTAATAATTGATCCAGATGCAATTTTTCCAATTCAATTAAACACAATTTTTTATTCAATTCAACTACAACATACTTTACTACTTCAGCTTTTTATAAATTTATTTAATCTTCAACTGCACATGTATATAATATTAGACTTACAGATATGTACATATACTGTATATTACTATAGTAAATATATAATTTTACTTGTATTTAAATTTTTTCTATATAAAAACCAGTAGTATTGAAATTTAAATTGAAAAGATTACTTATATTTGAATACTTGAGTACTAAAAAAATAAATATTTATTTCAAAGACCAACACAAATTATGTTTTGTCAATTGAAAAATTAGTTCTTATAAAATAAGTTATGGCAATCTTAATTTAATCGATATCATATTTAATATTTTTTTCAAATATATTCATACATGACTATTTATATGTATTATAAAGAGAAATATTACTAAGAAATGGTCTAAGTTTTCATTCTGTACTTCCTTTTCAGCATATTTAAAAAAAACATGTACCTTTATAGTTTCACTGTGTCCGTCCGTGTGTTCGTATTTTTACTAAACTTTTCGTATTTTTACTAAACTTTAATGGCATTTCAAATTTTAGCTGCAGATTAGGTAGGGATTTCAAAATAATCAATTTTATTAAAGAACTTTTTTCTTCAGCTTCACCCGTTGCCAAACTGCAGTCTTTTAAAATGCGGAGAAGCTTAAAACTGGAAAAAATGTTTATTGATTTTTTACAATTTTTCTAACTTAATAAATTTCTAAAAAACTATTTAAAAAATTATTATAATACTTTTTTTCTAAACTTATCCGAAACTTCACTCAAAACTTATTTTAGAACATTGTTTGATTTGAAAATGTTCTTGTTTTGTTCCTTTACTTGTTTCTTAGTCAAAAAAATGTTTCTTAAGAAAACCATTTGTTTAAGAATCGAATATTCTATACAAAACATAAAAACTTAAATTTTCACACTCTATTTAACTTTAGAATAACATAAGAATTTTCAGACTTGGTTACTGATAATATGAATATGTAATATCTATGTATAAGTAAAATATTATAAAAATAAAATATTGATCTAGAAAATGAAAAATATTTTAAAAGGTCAGTTTTCTTTAAAAGGTACTATAAATGTTGTTATTATATAAGTTTAGTACCTACATAGAAGGTTAAATTAATTGAAAATTATATAAGGAAATAAACAATAATAACTATCGATAATACGTATTAAATATATAAAAAAGGTACTTAAGTATATAAAATTTTTAGCGAAATAATTTTATTTTTTTTTTTTCCTTATTGCTCCCCTTGGGAGCAAAGGATATCTATTAAGCATCTCCATCTGACTATTTTCGGAACAGTTATTTTTGCTTCCTCCAATGTTTTTCCAGTTAAGGCCAGTTCATCTAATAGTTCATCAAAAGTTCGCCTCCAGGTGTTATTGGAGCCGCCTCGTCTTCGGGTTCCTTGTGGGTTCCTTGCTATACTTTCTTGCGGTTTTCTAAATGTGTGCCCTATCCATCTCCACTTTTTTCTTTTAATCTCTTGCCTGATTCGTTTTACTTTGGCAAGTTTGCATAGATTATTGCTTATTGTGTTGGGCCAGTATACTCTCTCTCATATGATTCTTAGACATTTGTTAATGAATACCTGTAGTTTCTGTGTGATGCTATTCGTAACTAGCCAGATTTTACTTCCACATGTTAAGGTGGTACTGAAGCAGCTTCCGAAAATTCTAGATTGTAAGCTACCGAAAATAGCCCAGGCCTTCTTTATGCTGCTTTCAATGTTGGTATTAATGTTGCAGCTGTAATTTATAATGCAGCCAAGGTAATTGAAGTTATCTACATATTCGAGTGCTGTGTTTTTTATCACCGGATGACGTGGATTGTTGATGTTAATGTCTATTGCTTTCATCTTCTCGATCTTTATTTCAAGACCCACACTTCGAGCTCATGTTACTAGTTGGTCTATTTTAGCTTGCATGTTATTTATTGTATGTGATAGCAGGTAGATGTCATCGGCATAATCTAGATCTTCTAATTGCCTGAAGAGATTCTAGTTCTGTTGAGACTGATCTCTTTCATAATGTCTTCTAGCACTATTTTGAAGAGGATTGTTGACAGCGGACAACCCTGTTTTACTTCTTTGTTGGTGATGGCTGGCTCGCTGATATTACTATTGTGGAGTACTAAGAGTTGTGTCCCTTCATAGATGCTCCGTACCAACTGTATTAATTTTCAGGTACATTTCTAAATGTTATCAATATGGCTTTTCTGCTTATAAAAAATCTATTAAAACCAGAAATTTCCTAATTCAAAATAATAGAACTTATGGAACAATAATCCACTTTTTCTTTATAAAATTTAAATTGATAACATAAAAAAATTTACAAAAGATTATTTCTCGGTAAACAATATAATTATTTTTTAAATATTAATTTTATTAAAATATTTTACTATTCAAATTCTCTTGAATTCGTTTAACAAAGTTTTGGTAATTATTGAACATTTTGATTTTGATTTTACATCATTACAATTATTTTTTAATAAGAACATAATAAGCACTATTACCTAATATTAACAATAGAGAGAAATCCTAGAGAAATCGATTTAAAAAAAAAATTTACAATAAAATACTTTTAAATTTTATTAAAATTTATTTTAAACAATATTTTAAAAATTAATGTTCTAGTATGACAATATAATAATAATTCGATTAACATTTTATTGAAGTAAAAAAGTTAAATTATTGAATTTCGGATTAAAAAAAAAATATTGACGCAATTTATTAACAAGTGATGAAAAAACCAAGGGTTTTTAAAAAGCACATTTTCAAAATTATATAGGGTTTGTTACTGATTAAAACTAAGAAACAATTTTTTCAATTTAAAGAACCCCCTTCAAATTCAAGAAAAACCTTTAACATTATGTTAAAGCTTTAAATTTTGTATTTGTGTAAAAAAAATTTGAACAGGTAAGTATTCAAGTTACAAATGTTTGAAAATAACAAAATTTAAATTTTCGAACCCTTA
Organism: Dolichopus griseipennis; assembly: GCA_963082915.1. Classification (NCBI taxonomy): domain Eukaryota; kingdom Metazoa; phylum Arthropoda; class Insecta; order Diptera; family Dolichopodidae; genus Dolichopus; species Dolichopus griseipennis. The sequence continues at coordinate 17,250,396 of OY720442.1, forward strand.
TAGCTCCTAAACAGGGGGCATGACAAAAAAATTTTATTAACCGACTCCTACTAATATTTGAGGATCTAACTTCTCGCAAGCTTGAACCTAGCTTGAATCGTTTAGAAAATACATGTGGTAAAAAATTTTGCAAAAATTTGGTTTTCCATAATAGTAAATTTTAATATCGTATGGCAACCCTAAACATTTGCCATAAAAATTTACTAAACTTTATAAAACCAGCTATCTTTTGCCGTTTTCAGATTGAAAATACACCTAACAGAACTCTTGTTATTACAATTTAACAATATGGCTTTTTACAACTTTGGTGGGCTAGGCGCATTTTACAAAAATTTTTGAAAATTCAACAAAGACAATACAATCTAATACAATTAATACAATTATTATTTTATTCCTTTTCAAAGGGAAATACTGAAAAATTTATTGAAACGAAGCGCACAGGTTGGTAGGTTTTAATTGAAAGGAAAACTAATGAAATGGCTTCAACTAATTTCTTTGGAAACTTAATTTGTCTATAAATAAATAAAAATTTAATTAGAGATAATTTAAAATAACAATACCCTAAATAAGAGTTTTTACAGTTATACCGTTTTTATACCTGCATTAACGCAGTACAAAGGATGTAATAAATTTTCAATTTCGTGTGGGATATTGTACAGTTGTTTTATATAAATCATAAACTAAAAAAGCTTCGGTTCTGGAATTCGATAATATATAAAGGCCCCCATTGCTTTTGAAATTGAACCTTTTTGGTCTACAGGTTGAACTAGATGCCATGTAACTTCAAAATAACATCCCACATCGTCTCTTCAGTTTTTTAAAAAAATTTTATAAAATTATATAATATTAATATAATAATAATATATATTTTATAATTAATTTTAGTCGCAGTTTGATATGTTTACTACAAAATGGTTCTTTACCAGCAATTTTAAAAATAATTTTATTTTTAAATATTTTTTGATTGTGTTTTTAATACGAACAAATTAATATTGTGCATTTAAATGTGCAAAATAAAATCAAATATTTAAAAGAAATATTTTACAAGATGGTTTTTTTTTTTTAAAAATAACTCCATGAAATAATTAATCTGGATAAAATACCATTTCCATTGTTATTTTTCCATGTTTTACTCTATTTTTATACAATACACCTGATATAGTTATAATTAACTATAGGGATAATTAACTTTGTTACGGTGTCTGTAGCTAATAAAAGGAAACAAGCTAGGTATTGAAAAGGATATATGTATATATGCTCAACGTCACATTTTGAATCAATTTAGCGACGCTCTTTCAAAAAATAATGATGCTATCTCTATAAAATTGTATACAAGTTACTAATAACAAAAGATAGTCTTAGACTGTAAATCGGACTACGGGTTCCGATTCTCAAAACATTCGATCGAACCAAGGCCAAATGAACATATCTCCGAAACCAATAAAAATAGAACCTTCGAATTAGTACAAGTGCGTTTCTCTAATTCTAATCTTTGTGTTCCTGAAATTTGAGATCAATTGGAATGGTGGTTCGGGTACCTAACACATAGCTCGTAGGACTAGAAGGCTTATCTTCAAAATTAATAAACATAGTAAATTGAAATAAAGATAGAACTTGCAAATGTGATAATTTTAATATATTTTTAATTTCCAATACATATTCTTATGTCACACTTATACAAAAACTTTCATAACAATATAATACATTCATACCTTTTACAGATACACAAATTTCGAATGGAATTGAAAATGAAATGAAATGAAAATGAAATAAAAGCCTTTGTTGTTTCATTATTTCAATACTATATACAACTTTTTTCAAATAACATTCAGGTGTTCTTGGAATTATTTTTTTATTATTTTGTTATTGGTATATGGCTGTTTCAGGTATTGGTTCTACAGATGACCTGGTTTTCAAGAATATTAAACAATTGAAATATTGAAATATACCCATCTATAAATTCATTACAAAAACAAAATCGAAAATAAAGATTGCTTTTAAAAATATTTTTACTTTATTTGGTTTTTTATAATATTGAATTGTTGCACCAAAAAAATATTGCCCCCCACTTTGAGGAATTTTTTTTATTAAATAATTTTCTTTTGTTTTTTATATCTTATAAATTTATTTTCTCATATTTTGTTATAAGTAATTTGAATAAAACAATTTTTATGTTTAAGATATTTATTCTTTTATACAATTGATTTGAAAAGTTTAAATATTTTAACAATTTTATAGCAAAAAAAATGATGGCCATTTTTATTTTTTAACGGATATTAAAAATAAGAATTTATTTCATTGGATTTAATATGATAAAAGTAGTTAATGTTAAAATTTCTGTAGTTTTAATATCAGAGAATAAATTGAATATGAAATTAAAAAACAAATTGCTTTCTTATAGGAAAAATATTATTTTTCATCAGAATAATTTAATTGTATTAATTGGAAGTATACTATTTAGTATTGTAGGATGGAGCGCATTTGACATAATTATGATGATTTTTAAATTTCTACATATTTTTAATTTATAATATTTTTTAATATGTTTAAAGCTGTCATTCTAAAAACCATATCAAATCTACCGCATTCTACTCTATTAAACACAGAAAATGATATCAGCAATTTGGATCAGAACTCTGTTATTTCTAAGAAAAGTAAAAAATCCAATAGTGGCAAAGAGACTGCGATAACATAAATTCCTTAGGTCGACCCAATGACCTTGGTCCGTTTTTATACCCGAATGACTATATAGGCAAAGGGTATAATAAATTTGCCATTACGTTTGGGGTAGATATAGACTCAAGTGTATGGATCGGATCAGAATCGAAAAATAAATCGATTTAGCTATGTATGCCCGTCCGTCCGTCATCACGATAACTCAAAAAGTAAAGGAGTTAGGATTATGAATTTTTTTCACAAATTCGTTTTTATGCAAAAACCGGAATCGCTATTTAAATCCAGCCATTTTGGTCCACGGGTTCGAGTACCTGCCATACAACTTCCAGGTACTCCAAAAAAAAATCCAAATTAATATGAAAATTGAAGAGAAATTGTAATTTCGGCAATTTATTAAATCTTCTTCATATACGGCTGATTAATATTTCGATTGTGAGGACTACTGACGTTTCTAAATGCAAAGAATATGCTGGGAATAAAATAGTGCCATTTTGCATATACCTTTTTTTTCAATCGCGTTTGCTGAGAATTGCTTAGAAAGGTTTTTTAGAAATTTTTCGAAATTTCTTCTGAATACGAATAAATATTATACTATTCTAAAATAAATTATACATATATTATCATAGTTAACATTTTTATTTCAATGTTAATGTTAGTTTAAAGTTTCAGTCATTTTGTATTTAAATTGCCTTACTAAACAAAACGTCATATTATGAGCCATCTAAAAGTAAAGTAAAAGGAGGTACCTAACCTGAAGTTAAATATTTTGCTATGAATGAAGAAAACTGCCTGTACTTTATATTAAACTATTTATAATTCTATTAGACTCACAACGAAAGCTGGTTTCGTAAGCAAACAAATAATATAAATATATATTAAATTTATTGTGAAATTTATTATTAAGATTTTGAAATAAAGGAAAAAAAAATTTTATAATTCTTAAAAAAATTTGCCTTAATTTAAAATTTTTTCAAACCACTCTTTAATAGCCATATATTTTTTAAAATATTATGAAAGAAGTTCTACGGCATTCTTATTTTAATAATTCTTAGTAATTTAAATTTTAATAATTCTTAAGTACAAAAAATGTTCAAGTATCCAAAAGTCTTTTAAAATTTTCTACTTCCTTTTTTTTCGAAAAAAAAAACTTTTTAACTTCCTTACCTTTTAAAAAAGTTTTCAAAACCGTACTATTTTTAAAAGAACAGATAGATACACGACTTTTTAATTAAAAATGCCCTCCAGTACTTTATTAAAGCTGAAGTTATTTTAAAAGAAACATAAAAATAGAATAGGTCTTCTTGAAAAATTATATGGAAAAATATTTTTTGCTTTAAATGGTTGCTATAACAATTAATATAAATTATTTTATTTTGTTTTTGTTGATTGGCAATTATCTATATGTTTAAAAAAAAATTATAAAGATTTGTGAGAGAATTATTAAAATATTTGTTAAATTAATGGAGTATAGGGCATTCACCAAGTTTTATTTTAAACTAGGCTTCAGTTTCTTTAATCATAATATTCACTAAGCCGTTGATTACTCGGCTGTAGCTATTGTATAAGGTTAATAAATATGAATGCAGAAATTCTAACTTTGTGCGCCATCTATAATCTTACACAAGAATTATTTATACATTTTTATTAAATCTTATTTTATATTACGATTTAAACTATTACGATATAATTATACAATTTTACGATATTTTTATTTATAACTTTCAAAATAAACAAAACTACTTTGCCATTTCAAATAAGTATTATTTTTAAATTTTTATTCAAAAATATTATTTTAAGTTCAAGCTATTATATAAAGCCAAGCGTCTAATAGAAAATTGGTCAATTTCAAAAACTTTTTATTTGGTTTCGCTTTGATTACTTTGTCATTAGGTGTTGCTACGTAAAGTAGAGTTTCATTTGTTTCAACTGCCAAAGCGTGTAAAGCAAGCGAAATGTACACATTGTACATAGAGTCTAAATCTTAAAGTATCTAAGCCTTTCAAACAACTTTTGCACTTATTTGGTCTTAAAACATTTTTGGCCCTCGCCACTGCAATAAATGTTCATACCTCTGAAAAACAAACATTTGCTTTACTATAATTAACTCTCTGTAACTGACCAACAGCTAGTTTTAGACTATTGAAATATTTCTGACACAAAATCAGGGACAATTATAATTAGAAAAATTTATAAAAATAATCCATCAACCTTCAAAATAAATTTAAATTACAGAACCTACGCAAATAAATTATTTTATATTTATAATTAGAGTTCTGTGCCACAAGTGTTTCATTAATTTACCACAATATATAGGTAAGGTTATATTCCACCATTTCAAATTTATAATATTGATTATTTATTTTTTAAATAAATGGAATGAAACTAAATAAATCGAAAATATAAAACTTATAATTCCTCCTAAAAATGATTTAAATATAACGAATCTTAAATAAGATCAGAATATTATAACATATTTATTTATTTATTTTTTTTTTTTTGTCTTTTGTCTTTTTTTTAATCTTTGATGTATTTCAATATTTCATTAAAAATTTGTTAATCACTACTTTTTTTCCCTGGAAAAATTAAAAAAAAACAACTTTATTTAAAGTAAAATATTCCATAACATCCCAAATTGGGGCAATAACCTTGAAAGAATCACCTACACACACACAATTTTTTTTTCTTATTAATTTTTGGTTTTCTTTGTTAATTTTAAAAATTGACGATGTTGAAAAAATTCCGTAATTAACAATCCCCCGGAGAACGAAAGTCTGGAATTAAAAGTCCTCCATAAGGACTTATGACTGAAGATCTAAGCCAAACGTCCACATGAGATTATGATTTTGATATATGGGACAAAAGATTCACATTAGAATCTAAAATATTGAAAAGTTCAAAATCCAAAATTTTTAAAAGGAATATTCCCGTCCCTCCTTTCCTTCCAAAACTCAAATTTTTTAATCCACTTAAAAATCGGTTGGGCACAATTTTAACTATGTAAACAACTTTATAATATTTAAATATTATAAAGTAAACAACTTTATAATATTCAATGTTCAAATACATACACCTGACAGCCTATCTACAATGAAAGCTCTCGTTTCGCTCTTTACACGTAGCTATTTGTCAAACTAAGTTACATGTATTGAATTATATGAAAGCGTCTACAATAGACGCAGCCATGTCGCAGCCGTTACGCAGTCAAATAATTGAACTTTGAAAAATTATTTTTATTGAAAAATAAAAACATATTTTATCAGAGTAAAAAATCTATCTTGGGTTAAATAATATCAAATCAAAATTCAAAATAGCTATACAATTTTCTTTAAACTATTAAATATTTTTTAATTCATAAAATTTGTAAACAAATCAATGTCAAAAAACTCTGTCATGTACATTTCATTGTGGACACTCCTCCTTTGTTGACTGCGTAATGAAAGCGAAACGTGAGCGTCATTGAAGATAGGCTATAATTTTCTTTTTACGCAATAGATTCGTTCCGCGAAAATCCGTTTAAAAAAAAAAATCGCATCATATTTTTTCTTGATAAGTTTGTTTTTGTGGAATTATTTCACATGCAATAGTATAAAAAGAGAATTGAAGCAGTTTTGCAAATCACATTATTTCAAATGGCGAAATAAGGCAATTAGGTGTATATTAAATACCTATTGTTTCACATCACTAATTTTACTTATACATATCTTTTGATACCAGACTGAAATCATCAATTCAGAACAGGTTTTTCAAATTAAATGTAAAATTCTACTTTTCAATTAAAGTTCAATTTCCGCATTATTTCTTTTCAAAATGCAGTTCAAGCCTTAATCACATAATGTTTGAAAATATAATGGAGTATTCTGTCTCTCTTTTTAGGGAATTTATCCCTTATTGATCGAATTTATAATTTCGTTCGGAATTTTTGTCACACCGACATAAAAATCTATAGATAATCTTTTTAATATATTTCTTAATATTATTTATAAATTTTGCACCTCTATAAACAATGTGATTGCCTTTTGGTGTTAGAATTTTTTTAATGTTCTGTCTAATTTATCAATCAGTTGAATGGTCTTAAAGATATAAGTAGATTAAAATAACGCTTTGAACACAATTTTAGGTTTTATTATATCAAAACAATGCGCAGAGAGCTATTTAGGTTCCATCGTATTTGGAATTTTACCTATTCAAAATCGCCATACAGCACCTTGTTTTATATAAAATATAATAAATAAGATTGAAATTAAATACTAAATCTCATTTTTTTAAATAATAATTAAATTTCACTAGAAAATAAAAAAGAAAATTCTAAAAAAAAAAATGGCTGAAAATTTTATTTGAATTTCTAAATAATAACCAGATTTGTGGTGACCTAATATTTATAATGAATTCCAAGTCCCAAAGTTAATATCATATTCAAGGTTAGTTAGATAATCGTGTTAACCGCACGTTTTACATTATTTCCATTCATTTATTATTTGGTACATTGGTTGGCTTTTTTTTCCTAATTTATTTTTTGGTTTATTTTAGTTTTTTGGTTTTTTTTGGTTTTGTGGTTAACTAGGGCTTGTTAAATTTTGTTTCAAAAGGTATATATGTAAAATGTCCATAATATTATATTATATATGTACTGATTCATTAATTATATCATTGACCGGGTAATTCTATATTTTTAATCAGTGGCATCATTACATATTTTTATTTTTAACATATATATATTATATATCTTTTTGTATATGTATATTTATTGGCCTTGATTTACTTCCTTTATAAAAAATTTCAAAAAAAATAAAACAACTATTCAGACCACATGAACAAAATTTATTAAAACCACCAGCCTTGTAAAAGTAAAAAAAAAACACAAAGTTATGAGGTTAACTAACTTCTGCATTGAAAATTTAGAATTCATAAAATTGGCAGGATTTATTATCTTAAAATATATGCGATTATATTATGTATATATGTAAATAAAAAAATATAGTGCCAAATAACTGTAAAAAATTAAAATAATATCTTCTAAATTCGAAAATATGTTACATTTGAATAACGAAAGTTAATGTATTGAAAATAAATTGAATTGTAGTTTTAAATAACCAATATGAATGACGTAAAAAGGAGCGGAAGATGTGGGCGTCCAAGCAACACCTAAAAATTTACTGTACTAAATGAACTTAACGACTGCAACCTCACATGAGAGAATATAAGAGTAGCAGAGGAAGAGATATCACACGGAAGCCCTAAGTCTCTCGCGGAGTGACATGGACGAAGGAGGGATCCTCTTACTCAGAAAATCTTTAGAGAAGTCAATTGTTCATAGAACTTGCCACCTTTTAAAATCAACGGTATTTACTTGAGGCAGCCACAGATCACTATTTTCAACTTCCAACTTATTGATTTATGTGAAGAATATCTTCAAAATTCAAAGATATTCTTTTTGTTAACTGATCCTCGTACAAGTTGTTGTCGAACGACCTTCAATACTTGTTTTCAGAAAAGATTGTTATTTTTTAAAATTCACCTTCCCCTGTATAATTGGCAGTATAATTGGAATTAAACTCTTACTACTAAATCCATCGATTCTCACTGACTCTCTTGGCAGTATTAAAAGAATTTATCACTTAATAACAAATCCATTGAGTGCAGAAGGAAAATCGCTATTATTATAGAATTAAAATTTAGAGTTCGAGAGTTAGACTACAAAATAACGATCCTTTCGTCTTTACATTTTTTACCTTTATCGCTACATGTTTAACTATTAGACTAATAAGCTATTATATAGGTACATTTTTGGAACAGGGAGTCATATTATATTTGTGTTATTAGAATTTGATTTTAATGAATTCTACAAACAATTTAAACATGAGATAGTACTAGGCCTTATAACGTCTTAGATTTTCAATAGATATACTTCTATTTTTGTTTATATTGTAATATTTTGTATTTGAGTTATATGTTATTCAATATGGTGCAGGGTTAGAACTCCCATGGTCTTCTGATTCTTATGACTCACTTGGGACTTATATCCCACCAAGTGTACTGTCCCACTAAGCGTTCTGAGTTTAATTGAGATACTATTCAATTAAATTATTTGTTTATATTTTGCACAAGTTTATACACTAGTTATAGGTATAAAAATATTTGTTCTTAAAGATATATAATTATTAATTAATGATTAAGCCATTAATTTGAACCAAATGAAGAACGGTAGTTAAGTAGAGTTGAAAACCAGGAAAGTGTTTTCACTTTCAGTGGGATTCGAACCCGGGCTTTTCGCATGAAAGGTCGGCACTCTAACCACTGTGCCACCCAGTCTTTAAGCCAGCTTTTAACATAACACCTGAAAGTAGAGTCACTTTATTTTATTTACAAAATAATAGATAACTGATATCTATTATTATATATATATATGTATATATATATATATATATATATATATATATATACACTATTATAAACAATTTAAAACATCTTAAATGCTTTTATTTATAATACAACCTATCTCAAACCAAATCGGCTTTCAATTAAAAGAATACGCTAAACTCCTATGGAAGGCAAATTTTGGGGAAAAAAAAACTTTCTAAAAATTCAGAGTCTAAATTTACGGAAAGGTTTATTAAAATATATTATTAATTAACAACAAAATTTAAATTCCTTTTTTATTTTTAACTTACTGAACTTTATTTTTAATTTATATGGTTAAGGTCTTTTGTGCGTAATCCAGCCCAAAAATTTAAAAATTAAAAATACTCTCACTCAATTTTTTTTTACTTCTTTTATTTTATTACTTCTTAACTTAAAAATCCCTTTTTTTGTTCTTATAATTTTAGTTAATAAATAATAAAAGGAATTTAAAAAAAAAGGAAACCATTGTAGCTAACCATTTTGAGCCAGGAAGCACAGCATAACATAATTTATATACTCAACTTCTGCCTTTAAAAGACGATGTAAAACAAAACAAAAAGCAAAAATAAAATTCTTATTTACTTGATATTTAATTTCCAAGGTAATTCCCATTTCCCACCAATATTATCTTGATAGAAAAAAGGATGTTTGGTTGTTTATTAAAATACAAAACAATCTTAAGATACAAGAACAAAAAATGAACATTAAAAAATTAGTCAATTTTTTTGTAGATATCTATATATATATAATATATTTTTAATATTAAATAATTTTCGAAAAAAATTACTATTGAATTCTTTAACTTACAATAAATACAAAGGGAACCTTATTTTGGAAGTTTAAGCTAAGCCAAGGGGAATATAATTTATAATGGCTATTACCTAATTCAATTTAGAAATGAAGAAAAATGATTTATCATTGAATACCTGATTTTTAACAAAGGTTACAGTTAGCGGAAGCCTGAGTTCAAATTAAAAGAGTGTGATTAAATGTCGGTTCCTCAAAGAGAAAAAAAATCCTATTAATAAAATGTGACATTTCTTCGGGAGTTCGGAACTGTTACATCTTCTTGATTTCTTATGAAGCCCGAGCTGAAACTAAAAGAATCCCGGTAAATTCCCAATCCTAAAAGACAATAAAAGACCCATTTCTATACAATGGAAATTTCTAAGTAGTTCCAAACCAGTCCATTAGATTTTTTGCAAAAGCATTTAGAGTGAACAGAAACCTGGGTTAAAATTAAGAAAATTTGATTAAAAGTCTATTCTAAAAAGAGAATTATCCCATTTCCTAGATTCCAAAGCATTTTTTGTATCCGCATAGAACCAAACGACTATATCTCAAAAACAGATGCTACTGCCAACTTTCAAAAAAAAATATATATCTTTAATGACGAGTGTTATCTTTTGAAGACAAAAAGGCCATTAAGAGTATCTTTGTTGTTTTGGTCTTGTTTTATATAAACTGCTATATATCTGGTGAATTGCTAGGTATTCAATTTTGATAATAATTAAGGAAACAGTCTAAAAAAATATTTTAACGTTTATTTGATTACGATAGGTGCTACCGTTTTGATGGTATTGTAGTTCAAAGTTGAAAATTAAAAATAAAAAAAAAAAATAAGATTTAACATCTTTCTCTACAAGTGGCCTAGAAACATCATTATTCAGGATGTTATATGTTCAAAACTAAATGCTTTTTATATAAAATATATACATTTAGTATTTGCGCACAACCTATAGAAAAAAGCTTTATCTTTGAGGGATATGAATGACTATGGTCCTACGCGAGTATAACAAACGCTTCAGAAGAGTCTTCATTTCTCTACTGTGACAACTCTTAGGTAGTTCTTAAACGAACATATTAGATATTATTTTTATACAATACCTCGATATAAGTTATATGCTTAAACTAATATAATTTTTGTTACTCACATCTTTTCAACTGTAAAGTAATAAAGTATTCTTCAATATGTCAGTGGTCACAGTAATGCTTGACGCTTTTTAGTGTTGGTAAAATTAAAAGTGATAACGAAAACTAATGATCGTTTCTCTTCTATGATCCTTGCTCATGGTGTGGTAATTCAGCATGATAATAGTCTTTGTCTTGAAGCTTTTTGAAGGTTGTTCTATTTTAGATCATATAAGGACATAAAATCATTAAAGATGCAGCTATAGGATCACAAACATTAATATAAAGTGCTTTAAATAAATTATATAAAAGCTCCGGACTTCAGAACATTACATCATACAATAATCAAAGCAGTTTTTACCATAAGAGTCCTACCTATATTTGAACATTCACTTTTTTTATAAATTACCGATGGTTTATTGGATACCCAATCTATCTTTCAGTCATTTTAGGTCTTCATTAAAATTAAAATTCTACAATATTTTAATTGATTCCAAAACACTGTTAAAAAGAGTTTTACTAAATAATGATTGTATAATTATTTAAAGACTTTTTATTTTAAACATTTTCTTATTTGATTTATTTTTTACTTCTTGGAAAATCAAAAAATTCGGATAAAAAATCATCCAAATCATACATTTACTAAAACAACATAATTTTGACCAGATTGCAGCCATAAAAAAAAATTATGTTACTCTAATTTTATTTTCATTATTTCCTTTCCATTTCATCCCACATAAATTTCATATGAAACTACAAAAAACTCAAAATAAAAAGTCTATAGAGTTTAGTAGAGAATCCTCAAAAAACATTAAAACAAAATAATAATTTCCGGATGCCATTTTTTTAGATATTTTATTTCCTTGTCCCAAATGAACAATTTTATTCGTATTTTCCTATATGTGTTTTTTTTTTTTTTAAACAGAATTTATATCAATCTTATATTTTGCTTATTTTTTATTACTGACCTAAATTTAGGACATATATTATGTACATATACATGTTTATGTGATATTTTAAATAAAATAGTTTATATACAAAATCCTGGGCTATAAATAGTAGATATTATTAGGTATATATATATATATTCAGAATTTTCACACATTTTTACAAATGTAGATTTAAGATCAGATTATCAATGGAGATTTTAAGAATTAACATTTGACAAACCAGAGATACTTTTTTAATACGGAAAGTTGTTTAGAATAATGTGATCATTTGAACCGTTATAATTTATAGATATTACTAATCGTATATTTATATGAATATTTAAATTATTTCTATAGTGGTAGTGAAGTTATGTGCTTTGGATGTCAAACTTCCGTTTCAATAGACTTAAATCAAATTTCCGGTCAGGACATGATTAATAATAGCCAAAAGGAGTCGCGCTCAAGCTTCAATCAGTGCAGGGGTAGTTTTGTTTAAAATGAGGTTTTCGACACGGTTAGCATTTATTAATAGTATATAGTCACACAAATGAATGAAGAACTCTGTGTAAGGACGAGGCAAGAGCCGATATGGGTCCAAACTAGAAAAAAGATGTGGAAGTGGATTGGTCACATTCTAAGGCGGCCAACAACATCAGTAGCATGCCAAGCCCTAGATTGGAATCCGTAGGTAGAAAGATGGGAAGACCAAGAACCACCTGGAGAAAATCAGTCCAGAGAGAATGTGACATATCGGGAAAAATATTGTCCGAATTAAAGAGGTTAGCGCTAAACAGAGACAATTGGAGAGGCTATGTGGAAGCTCTATGTTCCCTAGGGGAATAATAAGAAAAAAAAAATCACACAATTATTTAATACATCAAATAATTCCCTGATCTGGGTCCAATCTTTTTGTACTATTATTCCGAAAAATATACGAAGCTTACGTAAAATCAATATTTTTTACGACAGTGAAACATGGCTAGTCAAAAACTCAATAACAAACAAGCTTCAAGTATTTGAAAATAAAAGCCTCTAAACAATACAGAATATAAAATGGCTTAGGAGGATAAAAAATGAGGAACCATTAACCATCTCAAGGCAGAAACCATACTTTGTTATATAAGTAGAAAAAATTTAAGATGGAAAAGCTATATTCTTCGGAAACCAACAGAAAATATTGCGCGTCAATCGTTTGATTGGAACATTTTTACTATAAGAACAGTGTTACATTTAAATAACAATATAACATTTATCTAAGTATCTATAGTTACTTTATCAAATTTAATATATATTCATTTTGGCATAAATGGCTTAAGTTGTTCTTAACTCCGCTGCACAACATGTGATTAAATTCAGAAAAAATAAAATTATGAATATATTATATTTATTTTATCAAAATAAACGCGAATATAACTGTTAATAAAATAAATTTAAAAAATAAAATTAGGGTCTATAACACTATACTGAAAAAAAATCCCGAATGATTTAAAAATTTAAAAACAAAACAAAAACCCGAAACTATCAAAGTCCCCAATGATTTAAAATTTTGAAAAAAAAAATCCCGATTAATTTCAAACACCGAACCACATGTTTTTGAAAGTTCCAGAAACCCCAAAAACCAAAATCTCAAACTACGCAATCTTATTTCGGTTGGGTACGAAGTTCCAAAAAAACATCCACTTAAATATATAATACATATTTAGTAAAAGTCACATATAAATACTCTGGAAAAAGCAGCATTCCTGATTTTGTATCCAACTCTGAAATCCTTGCTAACTTTTTTTTATAAATAATAAGGTAACAACAAAGCATTTAAAATGCTGAAAATTTGCGAGCTGATTTTTGGTTTTCAATATTTTATTATCGGGATTTCGAAACATTCGGATTTTTCTTAAAATATTAAAATTCGGCATTTTTTCATTCGAGATTTTTTTTTTTGAGTAAAGAAGTGTCTTGCACCCATAAAATTATTCATAATTTTCAAAAAAAAAAAACAGATTCCGACAGAATAAATTTTATATCTTAAAGCTGTTATTTTTTTCTCTTTTAATTTATATTTTGGCTACTTTTACCGTTTTTTAATGTTCGTATAGTGGTAATTTTAATTTAAATATGGATTTAATTAAGGGCGCCCATTTCAGATTTATATTACCTTAGTTGAAAATTAAATTATTTTTACACTTTTATGTTAAGATTTTATTATAATCTATGCTTATCGTACCTACGTTGGAACTGTTTTGAAAACGACATGAAAGGATGAGAGAAATATTTTTTTTACATAACATCGACTTCCTTTTCGTTTTATCTAATTCATTTTCCTTTTTTATCCTATATATCTTTTGTTCTATTTTTTTTTTGTATTAGTTGGAAAATTCTCTGGAAAAAAAATTTTCCTGGTAATGAAAAGAATTTTGATACCAAATATGAACGCATTTTTTTTAAAATATATTACTGGGTGTTTAAGAACGTAACATAAGAATACCGTATTTGGTTTCGCAATTTAATTTTTTTTATATTTTTTATTTATTTTTTTTTTAAATTTAGGAAATATTATATAATTCTATCCTTTTTTATCCTTTGCATTTAAAACTTATTTACACGTGTAAATGTTTTTATTATTTTATTCTTATCTTTTTTTTTAATTTGCCTCTTGTCTCTTTCTTACATTTTTATTAAGTTAATAGCTATATTCTTTAACAATATTCGTACTGATAAGGTTCTTAATTTTTTTTTACTCTAAAAAACAAAATGTGTCATATCAAAATTATTATGGTAGGTACTGCATTAAATATTAAAAAATAAAACAAAAATTACAACCATAAAAGAGATGAAAAACCATATGAGAGGAAATAGTAAGAGATAAAAATTAAAATAAATTTGAAAAAAAAAGTTTCACCGTTATAGTTATTGTATACGTACGGTATTTATTTAACTGACTTTAAAGGAGACATGTATAATAGTGAGTAAAATGGTACTTAAGTACAATTACAAGTACAATTATCAGGTTCTCATTACTTTTTCAAATACTAATGCTAATGCGTTTAAGGGAATAATTGAAAATAGTTAAAATCTTAATATTTAGGTATTTCTTAGTATTTAAATAGTTGAAAATACTTAAGTACCAAAAATTATTACAAAAGTATTTAAACTCAAAATTTAATTACTTTCTGTGAATTAAAAGTTTTTTTAAATAGTTTTATATTTACCTGCCTGTATAATCAAAAATTGATGGTAGATTCTTTGCTTTCAAAAGTGTTTTAAAATAAAAGTAAATTGCTGGATTAAGATTTACATAAAGAGGAACAGTCTCTTATTTTGGCAATTTCCTTTTTTTTAAACGCAAAAAATGTACCATCTGTACCATTTGTTTTAATTAAAAATTCATAATCCGTACGGGAATCGAGCCCGCACTCACTCGGTTAGTAAGCCAAATGCCTAAACCACCGAGGCCCCCAAAACAAGATATTTATTTAATATTGTATATTTAATATTATAATGTAATATAACTATTTGATGACACTATAATTTTTATTTTATAATTACATTTCTGTATCTGGGAGATATATTATATACTTAAATTATTTGTTTAAATTTTTAATTTTATTTATATTATTATTTTAAAATTTTATTATATCATTAGTTTAAATCCAGTAACGAATAGCTGAATCAATTTGAAAATCAGATAAATATCAAATAAACTTCAACTATCTTGAACCATAGTTCAGAAAGTATAAACTCATTTCGAACTTTTAACATTTTTTCATGTAAAATACCATGGCTTTACATTTTTATACAAATTAACATACTGATACAATATTGTGGTGTCACATATGACTGATACAAATGAGAAGTTTCAATCAAAAAATCTGAAGCAGTGCTCATATCACCTAAAAAAAAACAATCCTTTAAACCGGATGGACTAACAAAACTTAAAAAAAAATAACTTTATCTCAAAAATAAACTTTTGTTTTAATAGAATTCACCAACACTAACACAAATTAAGAAATTCAAATAATTTATTTTGAAAAAGTCATATGTAAGAATATGTTATTGTACACTATACATTCATTCATAGTCATACACATACAACTATGCCACAAAAAAAAATATTTATTCTAAAAAAAAACAAAATGGAAAAAGAACACAAGCTAAAAAAATGTTGAGTTTGTCGACCACTAACAGCTTGTAATAAAATTGTAACGAGACTTGATTTTCATTTAATTTTTTTTTTGTTTATTTTTTTTTCTGGCTTATTCTTGTGTAAAAATATGAAATTTATTTCATATCCTGTTGACCTTGTAATCACGACACATTTTTCTAATTTTCTGTCTCTTTTGGTTTTTTTATTTCTATTTTAAGGTTCATAATATTTTACAAATTCTTAGTAATTTAAAGGCTATAATCACATCATATACTCTACTTCCTCTCTTCTATATATAATATTCTCTCGCCCTATACAGTGTTATCACAGTTAATATGGATAAATGTAAATACTACGTCTTCCTTTATTTTTTTTTTACTTCTATGTATTATTTATTGAAGTTTAAAATTCCTAGAAATTCAGATTTCTGTACTATAGTGTACTTAAGATTCTTTTGAAGCTGTACGAAAAAATTTCCCAAGAATACAATCCCCAAAATAAAAATAAAAAATGTCCACGATTTTGGGTACTCAAAACTAAGGAAAATTGGTAGCCAAATTAAATGTTTTGTTGCTGAAACATAATTTACGAAAAAAAATTAAAGGGTTTTCAAATAAAACTTGCAAATAAAATCAGGGTTCCAATAATTTGCTTAGCGGGGTTTTGGGGTGGCATCCTCTAATTATATCAAGGTTGAATATAAAATCAGGGTTCCAATAATTTATATTAAATGATTTGTTGATGACTTACTATTTACAAAAAAACTTTGCAAGGATTAAGTTTTGGTTACAACTAAAAATTTGTTATTT
Source organism: Dolichopus griseipennis (assembly GCA_963082915.1). NCBI lineage: Eukaryota > Metazoa > Arthropoda > Insecta > Diptera > Dolichopodidae > Dolichopus > Dolichopus griseipennis. The sequence goes on from OY720442.1 coordinate 17,267,261, forward strand.
GGTTAAATGTTACGATAAGGACAGAAAACGATAATTCTTTTATATTTTTTGGAAAAAGCGATACCTGCCATTTCTAAAACTCCTAAAAAGTTTTACAAAACTAAACTAACTTTGTTACAAACTGAATTTAACTGTCATATGCTCATTAAAAATACTTTTAGAGACTTTTTTCATATGATAAAAGCCCCAAAAATAGAAATTTAAAAAAAATCCCAAAATTTAGTAAAAAAATTCTTATTATTTTAGGTTTTTGGGGACTTTTTTCTTGGGAACTTTTCATACAGCTTTCTTTTACGAGGAAAAAAGCAAATTAAAAATATATTATTTTCAGGGAATTCAAAAATTAAATAAGAATAAATTGTAAAATAAAAAATGGCAGTGTGAAGTTGTGGTAGAATTAATTCAAAAAAATAAATATATTTGAAATGGTTTTAAACTTTCTGTGCATTATTTCATAAAAATTGACAGTCCGACAATTTATAGGTGAAAAGTTATAAAGCTTGCAGTGTACAGAGTAATTAAAGGTTTTTTAAACAAAAAATTGTCAAATTGTTGGCTGTCAATTTTTATGAAATGGGTTGACCTGGTCTATCGGATATTATTTTAAATTTTTTTTTTAATTAATCGTGTTTTTAATAAAAATTTTTGATGACTTTTTTTTTTACAGAACTTTTTTAAAGTTGACGCGGCTCTTTAAGATTTGTTTTACACAGCTCTGATTATTTTCAAAATGAATTTTAGTTCTAGATTTTAAAGCTATTTAATTGTAAAGTGTCGAATGTTCAATATCTAGTAATTAGAGCATTTCTGGTTTTCAAATAACGCGAAATTGAATTTATTTCAAACAAATATTATCAATACTAATAATTTTTACTTATTTTAAATTTTTAAATTTTACATTCAATATGATTTGAGTCTTTGACAAATTTAATTTTACCACTCTTGATTTCATTCAACGAATCAAATTAAGCGTATTTTCTAAATACATTATTTGCTACATTTAACTTTAAAGGAATCCTATTTCCTTCGTACTTCGAGGTTATTTAGTTTTATATACTTAATATTCCGCATCGAGGAAACGCACAGTTAAACCCGTACTCTATAAACCAAATAATAGCTTTATATGCCACACGAACTAAATATAAATCCGTGGTTCCCCTTCTGCCAACTTTTTTATAAGTTTAAACTTCAAATATAGTTATAATTATTTAAAACCTTACAAACTGTGTTAAATAACTTTATTTGGAATTTTCTGTCAATTGACGTTCGGATACAGACATCTAGACATCGATCTTCTTGATGAATACGTTATAAACGGAAAGATAATATTTGAATACCCGAGAAAAATGTTCATAGAGTAACAAACACTGTTCACCATGATAATTGACATATTCCATATTTTTATACATAAGTGAACAGTGGTTTTAAAAAAAGCTTATAAATACATGAACTCACAATTTCAACAAATTAAACAAATTTTGCAAAAAATTGGTATAGGTCTTAAATAGGAAGACAACAAAATTGATTTAATAAAAATTTGGATATTTCACTTTAAAATAGAAATTGATGTGTATAGAGAAGAAAGGAATTTTAAATATATTTAAGATTTATGTTATAAACTTTTGTTCATAGGTAACTCTACCTATCCCATTCTGTATGTCATTTAAAATTTTGTCTTATACCACTGTTTGATTATTAATTTTTAAAGGTTAACCCAATCTAATTTACCACTTAATTTTAAAGAATCTACTTTACAAATCAACTACTTTTGTTTCAATCGATGCTATACAGTAGTTCTTGCTACCATAGCAGAGTTCTTACATAACCATCTTAATCCTTCGATTAATATCCTACATTTTTTTTTTTTAAACCTATTTGACATTTTTCTATAATATGTTCTTAGATTTTTGAAAGTCATCCCTTTGGTTGTGGGTTATAAAAACAACACTGCTCTGCAAATAAAATTGAAGATAATCTGCATTAAAATTTGCTTGCAATATAAAATAAATATTATTACAAGGTTTTAAAGAGCTTTACAAATACTGAGACGGTGCCTTTATATGATTCTTAACAACACTTTTTTTAACGGGAGCACCCCAGATGGCCTAAATTCATTTTGGAAAAAGGTATTTCGCCTAATCTCATTTGACAAAAAATACACTTTGCAAAAGGACATTGCAAAAAGACTTTAAAACAAGTGATGAAAAAAAACCAAGGGTTTTTAAAAAAGCACATTTTCAAAATAATATAGTGTTTCATACTAAGTATTTTATCGGAATATAATGTTGAAGCTTCAATATTAACGTTTAATTTAAGGAAATGTATGCGTTGGTGACTAAGTTACTGCTTACTTATATAAACAGAAAATTTTTTATTTTAAAGTTCTAACAGCCCTTCAATGGGGAAGCCTGCCAACTTTCTCAAGGACCTAACTTCATCTAGCTTCCCTCCCCTCCCTCTCCGTTTTCGTAGGTTCTAACTTCTCTCAAAGATCTGCAGGATATTAATAATCTAAAAATTTCATATCACTAGACAATTTAAATCTTTGAAAAAATTTTTCACAATATTTTAAAATTTAACAAAAGGTTCTAACTATAAAAAACAAGTGATGAAAAAAACCAAGGGTTTTTAAAAAAGCACATTTTCAAAATAATATAGTGTTTCATACTGAGTATTTTATCGGAATATAATGTTGAAACTTCAATGTTAACGTTTAATTTAAGAAATATATACGTTGGTGAATAAGTTACTACTTGTAGAAACAGTAAATTTTTTAATTTTTAAGTCCTAATAGCTCCTCTATGGGGAGCTTGCCTAATTTATCAAGGATATAATCCTCACTACTCCCCTTCCCACAACTTTTTTAGGTTCAAGGAATTAAATTGTAAATCGTACCAAAATTTGGAATTTTACTTAAAATTTTACTATTTAAGCAAAACTGGTTAAACCTGAGAGACACTTTCTTCAATATAAAGAACCGCTTTCAAATTTAAAAAAATCTTTTAACATATGTTAAAGTATAATATTGGACCTTCAAATTTTGTATATTAACAAAACAAAATTTGAACAGGTATTCAAGTTACAGGTGTTTAAAAATAGCAAAATTTCAATTTTCGAGCCCTTATAGCTGCTAAAGAGGGGACGTGACAAAAAAATTTTGTTAACCGACTTCTACTTATTTCTAAGGATCTTACTACTCCCAAAATTTCAATACCCTAACTTAGCCCGTTTAGAATGTATGTGGGGCCAAAAATTTTGCAAAAATTGAGTTTTGCATAATGGTAAATTTTAGTACCATATGGCAGCGCTATACATTACAGCGACATATTTTTGTCAAGCCTATAAAAGCAGCTCTCTTCTACTGTTTTTCGATTGAAAATAAACCTAACAGAACTCTTATTATACCAATTTAAATATAGGGCTTTTTTGAAATTTGCGGGGGCTGCAGCTTCGTCATCCTTCAAAATTAAGAAAAACCTTTAACACATATTGAAATATAATTAAAGAGCTTTCAATTTTGTAAATCACAAAAAAAAAATTTGAACAGGTATTCAAGTTACAGGTGTTTAAAAATAGCAAAATTTCAATTTTCGGGCCCTTATAGCTGCAATACAGGGGTCGTGACAAAAAAAAATTGTTAAACGACTATTACTTATTTCTAAGGATTTAACTACTCCCAAAATTTCAAGACCGTAGCTTAACTCGTTTAGAAGATATGTAGGGCCAAAAATTTTGCAAAAATTGAGTTTTGCATAATGGTAAATTTTAGTACCGTATGGCAACCCTAAATATTTGTCTTTTAAAAATTTATAAAGTTTATAAAACCAGCTATCTTTTGCCGTTTTCAAATTGAAAATACACTTAATAGAACTCTTGTTATAACAATTTAAATATAGGGCTTTTGCCAACTTTGGGGGGCTGCTGCTCCGTAACAGGTGGGGCTACAGAAAAAAATTCTTCTACGAAATTATTTTTTTTGTAATACCTACTCGCGGTTAATTTCTTTTCTCTACTTCAAACGATGTAAAAGTTTTTGTAAACATACGGACAGACAGACAGACGGACGGACGGACAGACGGACGGACAGAGTGAAACTATATAGGGACATTTTTACAAAATTTTTTGAAAATGTGCTAAAAACTGATTTTATATAATATATACGCCTACATTTAAAACATATGTGTATATGTATATGTATTTATTTTTAAGAACTGTTATGAATATGCTTGGAATTAGGTACCATCTGTACAAAAAAAATCTGTTCAAAAATAATTTTTTATAGAAAAATATGATTTTCTTTCTGAATGGTTACTTTTCCTGAAGAAAATTTTTCAATTAAAGTTTTTTTCTAATTTTTTTCTTTTTTTTGGTTAAAAAATGAATAGAGAAAAAAAATTATTTTATTTTTCTTCGCCATACGATTTTTTTAAAACAAATCAAATTTTTGGAAAAAAAAATTTGGAATTCTCTCATTATGTACAGTATTGGATAAAATTATATTTCATATCTTCAATTACTAGTAACTGTTTACTAGATTATAATATTGCTAAAACTATTCATTAAGAACTAGGTTTTAAACTCTACAGGTTGGGCTAGCCAAATAAATTTCAAATAACAATTTCAAAAAATTTCAATTACAATTACAATTACTTTTATTTATTGAGATAATTATGAAAACAAGTAATCATTATGAAATGTATTTAATTACAATACTAAGAAAACATAATTAATGTTAGTGTTACTAAAGTATAAGGACATTAATTTTGGAATGAAATAGAGCCAGTTAGAGAAGTACATGTGCATTATATTATACATTTTTTATTTCCCTCGTATCCCTAGTCATTTAAAAAATGTCGAGTTGGTCGCTTCTCCTCTCAGCACAGAACCAAAGCATCCTAACTACATAGTCCTAAAAACAAAATTGCAGAACTCGCCAAGTTCTTACCCCACAAGATGATATTCGGGAATATATAAGCGAATCTCCATGCTACATAGAAAGGACTAAAAAAACTTGGGTCCCGAAAATATTAAATATTTAAAAAAGTTGTTTTATTATACTCAGTGCTAAAATAATGAATTAAACTCAAATATTTTATTAAAATTCGGAACAAACATTTCACTGTCATCTTATTTTATTATTTTTAATTTAAAAAAAAAAAAATTTAATTACATTTTGATGTACCTAAAAATATAACTAATTATTGGTTTTTCAGACAATTTTTTTACTGCAATTACTTTTTTCAATTACTTTTAGTTGTTAATGCATATTAATTAAATTTTCGAATACATATAATAGAAATTGATACTTATCAATTATAAAATGTAACTATTTGTGAACATATACTTTGAGATCAATCAATGGATGTAAAATTCTCAATAATTATTCAATTACTGCAATTGTAATTGAGATTTTTGTAATTCAGTTTGCAATTGAGTGTGGAAAATATAGATTTTTAAGAAGTTTTCATTTTAAATTAATAACCTAACTTCTTAATTTCTATTAAAATTTATTGTACAATAAACCTGTGAAGTACAAAAACTTAGTACTATTTATTTTGTACTAATATAACTACAATATAATCAATAATAAATTAACATATAATTATTTATACAATATAGAAATTTTTTATTCAAAAATTATACATGCTAATATTATGTTGGTAATTATATGATATTTTAACATTCACTGTACTTAACAATTGTAAATGAGTTGAATGTATAGGTAATACCGTTAAGGAAAAAAATGGAAGGAATCTAGTAGGTACAGTATTTTTTACCTAGTAGAAAAATAAGTACAAAATACCTTAGGTTCACTTCCGAATACGAAATTCAAGTTTTCAAGAATTTTGTGATATAACACGCTGTGGAGTACGTGAAATTTGGAAAATAAATATTGCATATTGTTTTAAATTATTAAAACATTGTATTAAATATATATAGGGAGGGTTCTATGGAGTATCTCTTCGAATACAGCAGACGGGTATCCTGCTACATTTGCCTAGCCAAGTCAAATATCACGATCACGTTTGTCCCCCTGTTACGTCGAGCAATCCTACCGGTAGATCTGGTACCCAACCCAGGTGGATTAAGTAGGTACTCAAAACATAGGCTTAATTTAGGAGCGCCTGTTCCAAGAATTGGTGACTCCGAGAGGGTATCTGTCTTGAAACAAGCGTCTCGCTATAGAAACGTGAATGAGATAAAATATGTAAACATGAACTAAAAAATGCGAATGGATACATTTCCCCAAGGGGAAATAAGTCATGTTATAAGGTAACATGGATGTCCCCAAATGGGCTAACTTAAAACTAAATAAACCATTTCATTGTCTTACAGTAGGAAATCTTTTTGTGACGTTCGAAAGTAGATGAGCGCTGACCTTGGAAACGATCACCATTTAGTTATTCGCGAATGCAGTTGAGAACAGCAGCTGTCCAAAAACGAACTCAAGGACCTGTCAGAAGAGCACTCTTAAGCGTTAAAAAATCTCATAACAAAAAATCAATTGTACAAAAATTCCGAGAAAGGGCATCAACATTAAATGAAGCAAAGGGACGAGAGGACGGGGCAGTTTCTATAGATGAAATTTTAAATCAATGATTTTAAGAACAGTTTTACTGCACGCATAAACAAAGTTTACAAAACCTTGCAAAATTAGAATCTTCCTGACATCATCATTAGAACACATTGTGGCTTATAAAATGGACGTCATATATGTGAAAAAACACTTCCTCATAATTTAAACTTTAATTAATTGTTCTGTACTGTGTTTAGCCTCAAGATTATAGTACTTCTAGGAATATTAATGCAATTGGAACTTTGAAGTCATAAACTATTTGTGTGAAAGCCTCTAATTTAAAAGTTTCTGTGCCTATTATACGGAAGTACTGCCTTAAATACTACAAACATAGCTGAACATTTTTTTAGAATATACTTTATTCAAATTAACAAAAATAAAATAAATAGAAAAACATGAAAAAAAACCTTCAATTCTCATTTAAAAATGCAAATTTGAAAAAAAATAAAATAAAACTAAAAGAAAATTAATTCTTATCGTTTTTTCTGTTATTTTAAGTTTTGCGCAAAATTTTAATTTTATTTAAAATTTTAATTTAAGTTTAAGTTTATTCACTACTACTGTTTTTGCAGTTAAATACTAAAAAAATCATTTTCACGAAAATACATATACTAGACTGTCCATATTGTTCAGATAGTGTTAGATACCACCTTATATTACTTATAAAACAGTGTCTGCAATGCCTCATTTAAGAAATTTAAAATTCATGAATCTTAAAATATTACAGAAAATGTTAAAATTAGAAAGCTACAGAACTTTTTTTTACATTTAAAGTGAGTGTTTTGAAATTATGAATGAAAATGTACTCAATTCTGGGATATGGAAGGCAAACCGAATACACAAATGAGGAACTCTTTTTTTATTCGAAATAATTAGTTAAAGCACTCTCTCGTTTTATACTAGCCAGAGAGTAGAACTTTAAGTCTTGTAATAACTAATAAGTATTCATTATTGAATTACTCTAAAAAATATTAAAACTCATCTTATAGAAGCAAACTTAAAATGGTATTTAAGTATTGTGTACCATTCCTTGGTAATTATTACTTTCTAATTACAATTAAAAAATTTTTGTAATGATATTTTAAAAATGCAAATACCAGTAAAGAGTTAAGAATATTTCAAAAATACCTGAAATTCTTTTGATAATTTAGTACTTTTTGGCATTTAATTGTTTTAAAGTAATTATTTACAAAAATAATTACAAAAGCATTTTAAATATCTAAAATAACTACAAAGGTCAAAAATTATTATAAAAGTAATTGTAATTAAGTTTTAATTACTCCCTAGGAATTAACAAACTTGCAAAATCCCTGGAGACATTGAATAAATTTGAGTTCTTGATACTAAAGTATTCCTAGGTACCTTATTACTCCAAAATTCTTAACTATTAAAAATCACTTACAAAAAAATTTGATTACCTTTTGGGAATTATAAGTACTTTTGCTTGATTCTTTTACTTATACTTAAATTTTTTAAGTATTGATATCTAAGTAATAATAGTGCATGACAAAGTAATGAGTATCAGGTAATTAGTACAGGTAAGTGTACTGGTACTTGAAATATAAAAGTTTTTTTTTCAGTTACAAAATTGAGTGCAAGTACTTGCAGGGTAAAACGAATCAACAGTAAAGGCCACAAAATGCTATTCAGAAAAAAAATGTAGTATTAAATTTTATAAAATTGAATTCCTTCAAACCAAAGGACATTTCTTAATCTTATTAGCATCAATATTTTCAATAAAGTATTTTTTAAATAAAAGAAAGTACTATAAAAAATTAAAAATTTTAAATACATTCTTTTCTGAATAAAATTCACAATAAACACACAAAGGTAATTTGAAATAAAATTAAAGCTTAACCTACGGAAGACTTTAAAACAATTAATTTATTGCGGAAGGCATTATTATTATTATTAAAGTTATTATTCAAAAAGGATTTGATTTATTATTTAGATACGTACCTAAACTAAAAATAAAATATAACCGTAAGCAATATTTAAAAAATAAGCCTTTTGTTATGTAAAATTATATGTATCAATGTTACATTGTTATTTACCTGTACAGGTAAAATTTTAAAATATTTTTAAATAGGACATTTTTTATTTATTGTTTTTAAAATATTTTTTTAATCAAAAAAATGTCCTTGTCCAAAATTTGACTCATTTTTATTTGAATATGCATGTTTGTATTGACTTAACAAAAAACAAAAATACACAGACAGATTGTTGTTTAGGTTTTGTTTTTGTTTTTGTTAAAAAAGGATTCTTTCAAGGACATTTTATGGTTTTATAAACGGAAACAATAAAAAGTTAAATAAAATGAGGACAATTTATTATTAAAAACAAAAATAAATTGTCTGAAATATAAACAATTTTATCTTAAGGTTGCATTTCTCTATTGTTGTTGTAAAGGTAAGTCCACACGGGAGACTAAAAACTGATGGAATGTTGAGGACGGAAAAGTTTTTTTGACTAAATCTTTTTACACAATTGTGTAAGTTTAAAATATATTTCATGCATGTTTTATTATTATTATTATTTTGGAGTAAAAAATTTAATTGAATTGAAATTGGATCAGTCCTTCTAAAAAAATGTTTTTGGATCAATTGAAACCTCATCATAGACCCAAAAAAATTGTAACTTAAAAAAAAGTAAGTATAGACTCAAGGGAAATGTCAAACAAAAATCCGGCGGGAAAGCTATATAGAGCTAGCTAGCTCTATAGAAGAAATATGGGTTCCCATTAAAACCTTGATACACATTATGTCTTACCGTTAGTTTTCAGCTATAATACTGCGCAAGAAAGTTGGATGCTCATTCCCATTAATTTAGCTGTAGCAGAAAGTGGTTGGAGGTAGTAGTAAATCTACTTGGGTGTTTATTATTCCAGGTGTCTTTCATTCTTTAAGGGGTGAAAAATATAGATTTCTTCTTAGATTTTTGAGTTAATTCAATAGTTTTTACGTATGTCCGTAGATTTAGAAGAGCAGTATTTTATATAGACAAGTAAAAGAAAAAAGTATAGTTCAGTACCATATATTTAAAGTACTGCTTGACCTTATGGTACCCTATACATTTGAATTTCATTTGAATTTCATTAAACATGATGCGCTGTCCTGTTACCTTTTCAACCTTGTGCTGGATTACATATTACATCGTTCTGGTGTTAATATGGTAGGATTAATTTTTTTATAAATCGGTTCAGCTACAAGGTTTTGCTAACATGTTGATATTGTGTGTTAAAACACGATGTTCAGTCACTGAAGCCTTCACCTAAATTGTGAAACAGTACAAAACGCTCATACTCCCAGTTACTTCGTTTTGTCTAACAGCTTGGTTCAAAACTCCTATTGCGAAATACTAAAGTGCAGCAGTACAAAACTATAGAATGATGACGCTAAACTTTATGAACTATATAAATACATTGATGTAGTCAAAAGTCAAAATCAGATGCCTTTATTGGCTCGGTCACGTCGAGCGAATATCAATCGATGCTCCAGTTAAGAGGATATTTGAAACCAGACCTCAAGAAAGTGACATCGAAGAAGACCGAACCTCCGTTGGGAAGATGAGACATCGGCGGACTTAAAAAAAATGCACATTGCCAATTGGAGGAGATCTGCGCAAAACCGAGAGTAGTGGAAAGGAACATTACATCAGGCCCAGAACCTTCATCGTATGTAGTGCCTAAGTAAGTAGTATACATTTTAATTTCATGTAAAATTAGCAATCTTCTAAAATCTGCAACTGTTAACAACTGCAATATCGGGAGGAAAACATGAAACTATAGGCAAATTTATCAGTTGTATTATTCATTTGTATTATGATTGTAAATTTTTGAACATTTATAAATAAAAAAAAACCCCTTGAAACCAATTTACATTACAATTTAGAAAAACCTCAAATAAAACAGGGATTGTTTTGTTTTGTTTTGTAGTTTTGGAAACATTAATTTTCTACTCAATATTTTTAATATTTTTAATTCTTTACCAATTGCAGTTGTAATGATTATATTATTTTTTTTTATAATTATTTTCCTTGATACTTAAAAGTTCTATTGTTCCTTATTTTGTTTATTTGATTCTATTATTAGAATATTTACAATGAATTAAAAAATATTTTGCATAAAAGCTAAAAAAAAAAGGTTTTTTGTAAAATAATATTGGAAATTAATAAATTGCAGGGAAAATGGTTATAAAACTTAAGGTATTTTAAAAGGGAATATTATAAATATATTCTTCAGTGATACAGTAAAAATAGTAGATATTACGATTAGTTAAAATTTTAATTTCAGTAAAATATTTTTAAAATGATCGATCGTTCTTTATAATATGTATGTGCATCAATAGTTTATAGCTTTAAAAGATGTGCTATTACACCCGAAACTTTATCGATTCTCAAAGACCGAAACTATACGGCAATGCTGGCAAGGGCTGGTTGGCACAGTGATTAGAATGCCGACCTTACATGCGAAAGGCCCGTGTTCACATCCCAGTGAAATTTCAAGAACTTTTCTGGTTTGCGGCTCGACTCAGCTACCATTCGCCATTGGGTTCAATTTAATGGCTTAATAAATAATTAATAATTATATGTCAATTATATAATTCTATATTAATAAAAAATACATTAATATAACAATACAAAACAAGTGCAAAATATAAACAAATAATTGAATTGAATAATATAACTCACAGAAATAGAAAACCATAAGCTGAAATGCAAAATATTGCAATATGAATAAAAATATAATTATATCTATTGAAAATCTAAGATGTTCTAAATGTTATAAGGCCTAGTACTATCTCATGTCTAAATTGTATGTGAAATCAATTAAGATCAATTCTAATAATACGAATATAATATGACCCTCTGTTCCAACTTGTATCTATAGTATATATGGTATAGACAGGCTTATTAGCCTTATAGTTGAAGAGTTTGCGCTAAAAAAAAAAACCAACACTACTTTGGTTAATAAACGTTCAACTTGTATTAAAATTTTCATCTAAGTAAAAGTGTTAAAAAATTGAAGAAAACTTCTTTATAATATACAGAATCCTTTACAAAAGATACTAAAATATTATGCAGGAGCTTTAGTGTTTCGTAATAACATCCAAAAATCTGGACAAATGGATAGAAATTAAAATTATATGTGTTTAAAATAAGCAAAAGGATGAAAAAGGACTCATTTAAAAAATGACATTTTCCAACTATGTAACACTTCTCGAAATTTCAACTTTCTTAAACCGTTTGAGATGTCCAAAGTGTCAAAAGTTTTTAAAATACGCCCCAAGTAACGATAAATTATAATACCGTATAAAATTTATTTTGCACACACTTGTAAAGGTAATTAAGAAATGTCGTTAAGGGTTTTCAAATTGAAAATAAAGCTTATAGAACTTTGCCTACAACGATTTTAATATAAAGCTCAAGTTAGAAGTTGTAACATGCCAATAAGCATATGGCTACGGAAAATAGTTGTTCCATGATGTTTTAAACAAATTGTTTGCACAATATCTATCTGTTTTTCATAATTTAATATCTAATTTGCTGTATTCCAAATGGTTAATTTGGTCAAACGAACGAACAGTCAGACAGAGATTGTAAAACTATATAGGCACATATTTTTTTTTTTAATTTTGAAAATACTTTTATTAAATTTTCATTTCTACTTTGTAATTTTATTCAGATTTTTCTACTATCAGATTTTAAAAAATACTTGAATCTGACATTAGTGAATCAGTTTGAAAGTCCTTGATTTGCCCCAGAAGTTTTTTTTTTCAAATACATTTACAATTTTATTTTTAATATTTTATTTGTCTATAGTCCTTTAATATGTAAACTTCTGTCCAACATTCCAATAAACCGAAGCTACTACACATATTACTTACATATACATTCCAATATTCTATATATAATACATTAAGTGCATATATTTAGATATTTCCTTTATTTATTTTTATCTGATTCCATATTATATAAAATAGGTTTATATTTTTACAATTTTTTTTATATGCATTCATTCAATTTGTATTTACAAATATTTTATATCATCAACACTTCATTTATAATCCTACTGTAATTTTCTAAATAATTGCATTTAAAAGGAATTTTCATGAATTTTCTTTTTGGATTTTCTTTTTCCTATTTTTTTTTTTTTTTTGTAATTTTTTTTTTTACATCTTTTGTATTTGTGTTGTACTTTGTTGTAAACAACATTCGAACACATTAGATTACAATATAACATATTCATTATTTATAAATCTTTACAATCAATATCATTATGATCAGCATTAACATCATCATCATCATCAACATAATAATGATAACCAATAATAATAAATACAGCATACAATATTATTATGTATTTTATTTAAGATACAAAAAATATCTACAGATACAAACAAAAAAAAAATATACTCACTTAAATATAAATAAAGTTATGTCCACCCAATTTTGTTTTTTTGTACTTTCAGATACAATTGTTTTGGTGTTGTTGTCAATGGCATGAGGAAAATTCATTACAAATTACAATAACAACAATAACTACGAAAATAGCAACAAACAAATCCTACAAAAAAAGCTTAAAAAAAAAAGTTCTAACTGTAAAAAAAAACCTGATTTGCACTTATTTGATATTCTTAAACTAAATTATATTGTATTACAAATGCTTATAGACATAAATTAGAAAGAGAAAGATATAGAAAATGGCAAAAAAAAATAATAAATTGCTAATATACTATTACAGTAAAATCATTTAATTTCTGAGAAAAATTTCTAAAATCAAGGAAACGGATATTCTTTCTAGTAATTCAATATAAATAAATGTACATATTATATTGAATATATTGAACAAAATATATATATGTATATATAATATATTGAAGAAAATATAAATGCTATATAACAGAGGAAATGTAAATTACAAATACAGTTATGAACATATTTTTCTAACGTATACTGACTCAAAATAACAGTTCTTCAACATCAGATATCTAGTAGTATCTAGTAGCTTATGCAGTGTAAAATGCTCAAGTGCTTGAAAGGTCGGCAAAATTTATATTAGACATTTGAGATATTTTGGGGTGACATATCACACTTTAAAATTTTAATAAGTAAAGTGTCATAACTCCCAATGATTATGTCAAAAAAAGTTATACACATGTCAAAATTAGTTATGACTTGTCACCTATTTGAGATATCAAATGGAATGCACTCAAATAGAGTTATCAATATACATTTACTCAGTCAATAAGCCAAGAAATCAATAATTCCGCCACAAAAATAGCCTATTTTAGGCACTTATTTATTACTTAGGGTTACATTTAGGTAAAATTTACTTTAAATTTATAGCACTCAAAGTAGGTGTAAGTAAAGATTTTACTTTTTTTTAATTTCTGAATGTCTGTGCGATAATCCAAATTTAAATTTTGCTAACAAAGTACTCGCTTAAAATATCACAAGTTTTCCAAAACGAGACTCCACAGAGTAGTATCGAGCTTTAATCTACCAAAACAACACACATAGTAATATAAAGAAATAAACCAAGGGTTTTTAAAAAAGCACATTTCCAAAATTATATTGTGTTTCATGGGTGCTCAAGAAAACTTTTTTGGTAAAAGTCAAAATATAATGTTGGAGCTTGAATGTTAAAGTTTGATTTTGGAAATATCTGCACTGGTGAATAATTTGCTGATTTATAAATAAGGTTTAATTTTTATGTCCTAATAGTCCTTCAATAGGGAAGGTACCCGACTTTTTACTAAGCAAACTTATAGTGATTCTCGAGAATCTAACACCACCTTCTTCCGCCCAATATTTTGAAGTTCTAGGAATTAAATTGTACCTTCCACCAAAATTTGGAATATTTCTTAGAATTTTATTATCGAAGCAAAAAAAGTGTTAAAACAAAGAAACACTATTTTTAATTTTAAGGGCCCTATTTAAATTTAAGAATAACTTTAAACATATGTAAAAAAATATTGTTGGAGCTTTAAATTTCTTTTTGGTACCTCTTCAAAGATGTCCGAATATGTATTGGAAACTTAGTAAAATCAATATCTCGGAAACTGAGAGAAGTAATAATAACGAAGGAAGGTCCAGTAAAATATTAAATTATTTTTTAATTAATATTTCTTAAAATAAAAAATTTGTGGACGATTTTCAATGTGGGGTTCACTGTATACATAAATTGAATAAAAAAAAAAACTAGATTACAAAAGTTTTTATTTAAATATAGCCCCAAAACTTAAAAGGTAATTATAGATTGTTTCATGTCATTAAACATTATACAAAACCCACTATATTTCATTAGAATTTTTTCAAAGCTTTCGAACATGAAGTCCTACTCCCATTCTAAAAACCTAAAGAACTATCTTAATTTCTTTTTTATTTAACTTTAATTACTCTAGACAAAACATGTCTTTAACACACAATTTTCAAATCTGTTGTTATTATATTAAACAAAATAATAAATGTAATAAAAACATAAATAATTTAGGGTGCGTATCACAAAATCCCAAACACTAAACCCCATATTACAAAATCCTAAAAAATTTTCATCTTACAAAAAAATCTCAAATTACGAAATTTTACATAATAAAATCCCAAATTACAAAATCTTATAAATTTCAAAAAATAAGTTCAAAAACAAAATTCCACAAACCCCTGCTATACAAATTATTAAAAAACTGTTTTTGTAACCTACTCTAAGTCTTACCTAAATTTTATATACACATAACGAGTATATTCTGCAAAAAAAATCATATAAACCCCATTTTCTAATTAACTCTGTAATTCCTCCTCATCTATAATTTTGAAAATACATAAGTATTCATAATAACACTGATTTTAATTCCAACTCTAAAAACCCTTCCAATTTAAAACCTAGAAATTATAATATGAATATTCTGGAAAAAAACGATATTCCTTATTTTAAATTCGGTTAAAAAATGAACACTAATAGGATGTCAGTGTTTACAGGATCCTACAAATCAATTTTCAAAATTTCAAATTTTTGTATTTTGTAATTTTGAGATTTTGGGATTATGTGATTTGGGGTTTTGAAATTTTGAGATTTTAATACTTTGGGATTTTGTGATTTGCTATTTTGATACGTTCCCCAGTTTATATGGAAAAATATTTATGGAAATTATTTTGAAAATATAATAGAAAAAACAACTCAAACTATATTTATAAATATTTATCTTAAATAAAATATAATAGTTATTATAAATTTTTTACTAAAATAAAAGAATTTAAATTAAAAAATTTTACATTTAATTTTGTTTTTTTTTTTTTTTTCTAATTGAAAAAAAGAAACAATTTTTATTAAATGGAAATTAAAAAAATATTAAAAAATTAAAATATCTAGAAAAAATATATTTATATTCTCTAAAGGAAGTAAAATTTAAAATAAAATGTAGTAATTAAGAAAATAAATGGAAAATTAAAAAAAAATAAAAATTTCCTAGTAATTCAAAAAAATAAAACAAAAATAAAAAGATTATTAAAAATTTGACTTTACCAATTTATTAAGTGCAAAATGAAAGTTTAAATATGTAGAAAAATATCACAAACAAAATATAAACGAACTTACTTTATAAAATAAATTCAAATTTTTAGTTTTCAAATTCGTAGTTATTTTTAAATGAAATTTGTGGAACTTTTTTTAATTTTTTTCTTATTCCCATGTTAATAAAAAGAAAATAGTGCCTGTTTTCTCATTGAATATATATGTATTACATGACTTAACATTCTGGAAAAGGAATATTCTGATTTTAAACCCCTATTTTATTTTCCTACAAACTTACAATTTTGTGAAATATAGAAATTTGTCAAATTAAATACAGGCAAATTAAATACAATACGAACTCCTTGCTACTAAGAAATTAAGCACGGTCAAATAATAATAATAATATGAGTGACTTGCAAAATAAACTGTAAATGACACTACATAGAAATTTAAAACAGGCTTTTCTAATAAACAATATGAATTGTAGGTAGGTATATACAAAAATGGTTTGGAAATCAAATCCGGTTTAGAAAATTTTGTTTTAGAAAATCTGATTTCGAACATTTCCTTTTTTAGAAAATCTTGTTTTTGAAAAATCTCGTTTTTGAAAAATATCGTTTTTAAAAATTTTGTTTTTGAAAAAGCTTGTTTTTGAAAATTCTTGTTTTTGAAAAATCTTTTTTGAAAATCTCGTTTTAGAAATTCTGCTTTTGAATATAACTCTAATACCTTTAAAAACCAGATTTTTTAAAATAGCTAGATTTTCTAAAAAAGCGATTTTTGAAACAAAATTTTTTCTTAGAAGATTTGTAAAAAATAGCTAGATTTTCTAAAAACAGGATTATAAAATACGGATCTACTAAACCGAGATCATAGAACGGTCTTCTGGAAAGATCTGATAATTTGGATTTTGGATCCAAATCTTAAATCCATAAAAACAAGATTTTCTAATACGAGATTTTTAAAAAACGCTACGATATTTTTAATCATATTGAAATCGACGATGGGATGGGACAGTATATAACGAAATGGAATGAGAGTCGTTAGATTGATTATCAAGTTGTACGTACGTATTTAAATTGAATTAATATTGATTTTAAGTAATTAGATAACTAATTTAATATTACATAACCCTATTATTTTAAAATTGAATTCTTTCATTTTAATTTTTCTATAATTTATCAATTATCAATTACACTTGCACACTATATATACATATATATATATATATGTAAAAACCTAATCTTACCATTTAAAAAAAAATATTTATCTTTTTTTATTGAAAAATAAGAATACTTTACATCCATTATTACTTTGACTTTGTTTTCATTTACAAAATTAATATTATATCTAAATATCAGTTTAATAAATTTTATTTTAAAATTATAAAAAAATCTATAAATACATTGTTTTCAATTTAAAAATATATAGAAAATTTTTCTAAGTATTAAATTTAAAATATTATCAGATGAATTAAGTAGTTTATAGATTTCATATTTAAAAGTAAATTTTCAATTTAAAAATTAAATTTTATGGTATGTATAATATTTATATTTTATAAGAAAAATAGAAAAATAAAATATCTATAAATTTTTTTTTTGAGAATTTTTTAATTGAAATTCATAAAATACAAATTTTTATTTACTTAATGGCTTTTTAAAAATTGAAAAACAAAAAAAAAATATTAAGTACTTATGTTTTACTGAGATTTGCTTTTATCTTTTGCAAATTATAGACTATAAAAGTATTTTTAAAAAGGAATTCCCCTGTTTTTGTTTAATTTTGGTTTTTAAATATTTCTTTGAATTTGCATATCTATTAGTACATAAATTTGTTTGAACATTTCCTATTTCTAATGATTTTTATATGAAATAATTTACCAGAATTTTAAAATTACTCTATAATTTAAGGTTTTGATATTTTAGTAAATTATATGTTTGCAAATGAAAGGTAATATAGTGCATTAGTCAGCTAGGGTCTTTTGATAAAAAAGCTTATCAATAAAGTCATTTCAAAGAAAGTTTCCCTAAAGCTATTCTATTAGCTATTAGGTTCTGAAAAATTTTATATTTCTATAAAATATTGAATCTTTATGCAAGAGTTATATTTACTTAATTAATATTTCGATAACTAAACTGTAAAGGAAAGCTATGATACTCTTATAGTCTTACTCCTTGGCTACGGGGGTAAAAAACTAAATAGATTTTTAACTAAATGGTTTCCCACATTTGAAAAAACTTTGTAATTTCTTTTATTATATAATATTTAAATATTTTTTTTTAGGTTTAAATGCTTCGTCGGCTAGCGTCGAATATTTTTGAAGCACCCTTCTAGCGGCATTATATTGTGACAAAAAAAGCAGAGTGGTGGCTCAGTTCATTCAAACAAAAATTTTTTGCCACTTATTGTGTGATTTATAATATAGACTGGAGGATCATTGGCTTCGAACTTTTAGAGCTGGAGTATAGGCACAGATGAACGACAGAGTTTTTACAGTTACAGCCTAAGTATATGTTAGAACATTTCCAATAATATGACAGTGCTCTGGAACCCTTATTAGTTTAAATTTTCTATTGTTGTTAGACGAAATATTTTTAAAGTTAGGTGTTAACCTTTTGAACAGTTTTTAGTAGCGTTTAAAGCACCTAGGCTATCCGAGGTTCCAAAATCATAAAACAATTATGATTGCATTTATCCTTCTTGTTAGATTAAATATAACGGGGGCCCCGGCATCAAACCCATTCTAATCAAATTATTGAAGTACTGATTTTGTATCCAACTCTAAAATCCCTCCTAAGTTTTTTTTAATAAATAATGAGTCACCAACTAGCATTTAATAAAATTGGCACTGCCGCACCAAAACAGCTACACAATTTTTCGAAACCCTGATTTTGCGGGCACATTTTTAATCCAACCTAAATTTTGACATAGAAAGTAGGTCAGCAAAGTTTTTAATACAATGCCTCACCCATTTAATATTCTGGAAAAAGAACAACCTTAATTTTCAGTTGTACTTTAAAAACTCCGAATACAGGATCTCACTTACACATGCAAATAATTATTCTGAAAATGGGAAAACCTTTATTTTCTCAAAAATGCCAAAAATCAATTAACTTGTAATTCAAATTTTAATAAAGTGTTTGCCCGAAAGTAAAAATGACTTTTCCCCAAATTTGGTGACTTTTACAAAAATTGTGTTTTGGGAATTTTTTTCATTTTGGTATTGCAGAATATTTTTCGGACAGCCATGTAAGACTTTAAAACACCAAAACCACATCCCTCTATGAACCAAACTTTAGGATGGAACCTGAGATACAAATCTACAGTTTTATTTCGAAGATGGAGATGCGAAAGGATTTTTGGCAATCTAAGATGTTTAAGATTATAGGACTATGAAAATTGGAAGGGATATTTAAAAGAAAGATGTTAATATTCTTCTTAAATTTATCTGAATCGTGGTTCCAAATCCGTGATGAGCGCATAACAAATGAATTTCAATAACTGTGTTGCTCCACATTCAGAGTTCAACTGGGTAGGGATTAGCTTTTGTTGCCAACTTTGGTTCCTTTTGGAAACTTTAAAGTGTTATTCAAACATATCGAAACACAATATTGTTACAGGTACATAATCAGAAGTTCTTTAGATAGCTATTGAATAATGAAGAGTTCTGGTCATTCATAGTTAAGAAACAAAATATATGATTTGTAGAATATATTTTCAATCTTAATTAATTTAAGCACTTGTTAATAAGTATCCCAAATAAATTATTTTTTTAAAGAACCAGATATTCAATTTTTTTTTTCAATTCTTAATCTTATGTATAAAGATAAAAAAATTCTAAGAAAACTGTTTTAATTTTCAAAATATTTGAAATGATTTAAGGTACATTTAAGATACATATTATATACCACCTCGAATATCTTAAAAAAAAATAAACTTATGTAGATACAAAATTAGTATCATGTAATGCGAATAAGTTAAAGGTTAGGAAATAAAAAACAAATTACAAAACTTTTACCAGACGACAAGAACATATATTTTTATTTTCTTATAAGGTCCTTTCATTTTTCATCCAATGGGATTAACCTTTAACATCAATAGAAAAACTTTAACCAATGTTATTAATGTACAGAGATTATTAGTTAAGAAAAACTTTGGCACCTGAATTCTGTACGTTAAGATTTATTTTTTTTAAAATACACAATATGTATAATAAGTTTTTCTTTTGTTTTAAAGATAGACAATTTTATATTAATATTAATAAACCATATTAAAACTTTTAAACTTTTGGGTGTTATAACAATAATCTGTTATAATTATTGGTTTTGAAAGCTATTGAATAGTATTGGATAAGATTATATTAATTCCATATTTCTTTGAATGAAGCATTAACGAATAATTCTTTAAAGAAGCTCTCAAGGTCGTTTCAAATGATTAATTGGTGCAGACATTTTTAAGAGTCAAAAAGAAGTTCAAGTACAAGGCTAAATTGAATTATACTTAAATTTGTTTATTTTTGGTAGTATGTCGGTCGAGTAATAAAGACCACCTACGGCTTCATAATGTTCATCTTAATTAAACATATTTTATAAATATTTATTCTGAGATAAAGTTTTGCAAGTTTACTTTATTGCGAATCATTTGTTTTAAAGGAATAAAAATTAAAACTATTTATTGGGATGAATTTTGCGGAACATAAAATTTTAAACCTTAAGATGGAAGGGAGACTCTACGACTTTAAAATAACCAAAGTAACCAAAATAACCAAAAGAGAATTAGGAGAACTGTCAAAGTAAAATTTGTGAAAGGTGTAACAAAAATATTAATTTGAGAACTGAGAATGAGTGGTTTCATATAGTTTGCTGTGGCATGAAAATTGAAGATTACAATATTCTGTGTGTGGATCCTGAAAAGATTTGGTTCTGCGATAATTGCAAATTCCATCGGCATAAAAGGAAATCAGGAGTAGTCAACCCTAGTTCTACCAGTGTATAAAGTAATAATAATTCCGTCACTGATTCTTCCAACAACAACACAATTTCTACCAAACTTGAACAGATACTGCGCCAACAAGATTCGGAAAAAAGCAAATTTGTTGAGTTACAAAAAGAAATACGTGAGTTGAAAGAATCGATTGACTCATTGATTGATGAAAATATACAACTTAGAAACGAGAATGAGATGCTACGTGATAAAATTAGAAAGAATTCCTTAGATATAGAACTAATGAAGCAGAGGAAGCATGCCAAAACGATTGAACTAAGTGGATTGACAACAATTCCAGTAGTTGAAACTATAACGATAGTTAAAAAGATACTGGAAAAATTGAAAGTTGAAGTGAAAAATGATGAAATGAAGGAAGTGAAAATAATCAATGCAGGATCAAACTCAGGTGAGAAAAAAATTTCTATTAAACTAAAAAACATAGCAACTAAGGAATGTATTATGAATGCTAAAAATAACCCTAAAAACTGAAGAAATTTTTCTTTAACGAAAGAATCACTCCATATTTCAGTGTTCTATTCAAGAAAGCTAGAGATTTAAAAAA